>CAIGRB010044518.1:35882-51081 GCA_903798255.1 Fraxinus quadrangulata
ATTTAATTAATTAAATATATTAAGGTCACAAATTTATACAATTTGAATACAAATTAACGATTTAATTAGTCACATTATTTTTCGATCACAAATAAGAAATTTTATATGTTACAAATTATTTTACTTTCACAATTCAAAAATTTATATCACAATTTGTTCATCGATCACAAATCAAAAATTTATACGTCACAATTTATTTATCGGTTACAAATCACAAATATTATAAGTCACGTTTTATTGGACAGTCGCAAATTTTCAATCAGAAATTTTATATATCACAAATTATTTTACGATCAAAATTCAAAAAATTTATACGTAACAATTTGCTCATCGATCACAAATCAAAAATTTATACGCCACAATTTATTTATCAGTCACAAATCACAAATATTATAAGTCACAACTTATCAGACAATCACAAATTTTCAAATTATCGATTACAAATTAACAAATTTTTAAGTCACATTATTTTTTAGTCACAATTTATCTTTTTCATTGCTCACATATTGTTTATTGATCACAAATTAACCAATTTAATGGTCATAATTAACCAAACCAATACTTGTGACCACCAGCTCACCAATCCCTCCAGCAACACCACCACATCGTCATCATCGGAACCACCTCTCAACAGCAACACCATCTCAAACAAATCAACACATCGTAGAAAAAACCACCATATCTTTGCGCCATATCCACCACCACCTTGACAGACCCATCGTCACCAATATCTCATAATTACCTCCGACCACCACCACCAACTCACCAGCACTACAACTAACGTTATCAGTCACCACTATCACCACCACCAAAAAATCAGATCTAAATTTATCAGTCACACATCACCGCACCCAACCACCATCGCAACACCATACCCAACTGCCAATCACTCACCATTGCCATGCACCACCACCATCCCCACAAAGGTTGTCTCTCACACCAGCCACCACCACCACCAACTGCAATCACAACAAAACTCACTTAAAAAACTTCGGCACCAGTTCGTGCCCAAAATTTCCCCAGATCCCATTATTTAGCAACGGCATCATCACCAACAAAGATCACCACCTCACCGCCACCAACAAAAAACCACACAAAGGCCATCACCTCACCACCACCGACAAAGATCACCACCTTCTGGTAATTGCAGTGCAAATCGTGCTACTTCAACAGCAAACGATCAAGAATTGTTTCTTCAAGATAATATTCATAGAATTTGCCAATCTGCACTGCAATTATCATCGGATATAGAGGATAGAGAAGATGTGGTAAAGAAACAATATAAAGGTTTAGAGAGAGAGAGAGAAGAAAGGGGGGAATAATTAGGGTTTGCAAGTGAAATTGGGCAGGGTAAATATGTAAAATAATTTATTTATTTTAATAATATGATTAATATTTAAAATGTAAATTATCATCTGATTTTTGAAAAAAAAAAAACAAAAAATTATTAAATCTTAATTTTGAATTTGATAGTTTAAAACTAGGATTGGTGTAATTTTCTCTTAAAAAAATTGAAAGAATTTAAGCATTTAAAGCTTTTATACTCCCAATTTGAAGCTTTATATTTATCATTTAAAGCTTTGACTAAAATTAATGGGCCATAACATTTTAGTATAAAGAAAAGCCTTGGACGACTCAATAGTTGGTGGAGAGTAAGTTTGAAATTTAAAATTCAAATTTTGTTTAAATTCTGAAAAGATATTAAAAATGCTGCTCGACTTGATACGATTGGGATTAAACTAAGTCTCTCAAAATCTAACCAGCGTAACGACCAATTTATAATTTATATAATAATGAATAATATATATGAAAAATTAACAGAATACAATCTTTTATAGTAAATACGAATGTCATAGGCATCATTATTTTCTGTTTTTTCAAATTCAAATCTTTGAAAAACATGCATTTACAGTTGTTTTTCTGCCTTCGTACTCCGATCAAATTCAACATCCGCATTACGCTCTTGTTTTGTACATATTCTTTCAAAATATATTATTTCAAAATTCATTTTCAACTATATATTTTTTAATAAAATAATATTTTTCATTACATCAATAATTTTTCCTTACTTACTAACTATATATTTTCCATTATATCACTATTTAAAATACATTCTTTTCTCAATAATATCTATCAAACACACACTTCGTATATTTTCTTTTGTTTAATAAAAATTAATTATTTAAAATTACGATGCTTGATCATATTTAATGGACATATTCAATTTTTGGCAGAGTTCAGTGACTATTTAGGTAAGTTTTGAAGTTCGATGACCTCCTAGAAACTTTTTACAAAGTTCGGTAACTAATTAGGGAACTTTTAAAATTCAGTGACCTTCTGAAAACTTTTAAGAAAATTTAGTGACTATCTAGGGTATTAACTCATTTTTAGGATATAAAAGTCTTACTGTAATATAAAATTCAAGAAAAAAAGTAGACTTAAAGATATTTAATTGCTCAATTAGTGATTAGTGCTCCATTATTCACTTCACATAATGTGCTATTAACATAAATATTCATGTAGTCGGTTTTAAGTTATTTTTTTTTTAATTTTTTTTCAAGATTAAACTTATTTACCTTTCTTTTGCCCTTGACCTATAAAATTATTTTCAATAAATATACAAATACCTTATTTCTTGCAAACCTTAACTTGATAATGATTAGGATTTTGGCATGTTTAGAGAAAGAAAATTAATTTTTATAACATATAAACCAAATTCCATGTGCTGACCATGCAACTACTGCTAATCCATAATTAACATGTTATGCTCTTAATTAAATATAAGATTGTCAAGTTGCCTCTTTATCACATAAGAATATTTAAAAAATTTGAAAAAAAAAAAATTTGAAATCACGTCGAAAATATTTAGAGATTATCATTTTCAATTTTGTTTAGCTCGACGTCATTCTTTTTCTCTCGATGAGATTATCATGTTCACGTCATTCTTTTCCTCTCGATGTTATGTGACAAAAGGCATTACGGAATAGGCATCATAAAGGTTGAGTTCACGTGCAGCCCTAAAGATGCATCCAGAAAATAGTAAATGCAAGGCCATGGCAAAACATGTTTAAACTTTTTTAGGAATTACTTTTTACCTGAACATTCATTAAGCTCAAAACTTACCTTTTTGTGTAGATTTTTACTTATTTTCCAAATAATGTACTACTTTTACCCTTTTTTCAAGTTTCAGACAGTAATTCAAAGGATGCAAAAATAAGCAACAACTCTATGTTTTTTAATCAGAATATGGAAGCAATTGTTTATGGCTCATTGGAACACTACAAACACATAAAAATCCATATTTATGACTGACTCATTGGAACACTATACACACATAAAAAAATCACCTTAGAAATCCATAAATGTGGGTAAAAGACAACATTTAATACTGGGTTTGAGGGCAAGAAGGAAAAATAAAACACATAAGCCAAGTAAAATAAGTAAATTATTAAAAAGCATACAAGAACACAAGGGGCACAAGAACCCATAAAACAAAAGGCCAAACACATATATATAAATTTAAATCTTGAACAAGCAAAAGGCTAGAAAGTGAAAGGAGTGTTTTATGGTAACCTGATACCATTCAACCAGTGTCAGTCCCCATGTGAGTATGTGCCTACGTGGCCCTTTACCCACCGCACCACCCACCGGTCCCACCCTAAGGCAAAACAGTCCCAGACTTTAATGGCATAAAAGAATACTCTTTTTACTTTACTAATTTTTTAAGAATTAAGCTAAATGTACATCATCCCCTATATGGAAGAAATATGCGCAGTGATGTGATAGATGAATTGAAAATAAAGAGTCCAGATCTTGTCACGTGGAAGAGTGTAAATGAAAGCGTAAAAGATAGTGTACATGTAGCAAGCTTGTTATTTTAATTTTCTTTCTGAGCCATCTCACTTTTCACTGTTTTTCTTCATGTAATGATTCAATGGATCATAGAAGGCTGTACAGCATCATATAACAATTAAAACTGCACAAATTCCCAGCTTTACCACATCCACTTTTTGACTCTCTGAATCAACCTAGTTGTTACACTTACTGCTGTTCTAGCTTCCATTTGACCATCCCAGGGTTGCCATTAATGTACATAAATCTCCCTTAATAGCAGACAGTTCTCGACTCTCGAGAAAGAAATAAGCTGATTTGGTCGAGTAGGCAAAAAAGAAGATAAAGAATAAAATTACCATTATATAACAGAGTGAGTTACTGCTACTGCCTTTTTTTGTAAATAAGCTAAATGTCCAGTGTGTTCCAGCACACAACTAGAGTGGGTACAAAATGAACAAAGAGAGACCCTACTCTCATAAATTAGTTCATGTGTCCTTTACCTATGCACTATGGTATTGTTTTAAATAATATGCTAGTATGGTATTGATGATGACAACAGTCTTGAAGAGATCTTACTGATCTTTCTTTCTTCTGTTGTATAGTTTGGCTATACAGCTAATGGACATGTTACTTCTTTGTAAATGCTACTCATACTTTTCCTGCATAAACAGATTCATAAGGTAAACATCAAAAAAGAAGAATGGTATGAAATTTGTATGATATTTCAGCGGACCCGACTCCAAAATTTCTGGGAACGGCTTTAGTTTAGTTCATTGTTCATAGTGGAATAGAAGTTCAAGAAAGTTGTTCTCACCAAGCTATAATAATCCCTCCTTGCCAGCCATGCTCAGCCCTAACACCTACATTTCAATGGCTTCTCGCCCAGACAAAAACCTGGCGGTCAATAACAGTACTAGATTTTAAGTTCTTCGAGCAGTGAAATTGAGGAACAAAAGTGAACAGTAAAAAAGGGTAACACCTTGGCATTTGGAAGTAATACGATTTAAGAGAAGCCATGTTCAGAGCAGAAGAGTTGGGCAGCAAGGGGATGTTGTTAGTGGACGATGTAGTTATGGGTATACCATCATCGGTATCAGCTGAACCACGGGCAAAAAATGACTGTTGTTCAGCAGCTAGTTTTGTAGGAGAGGCAAAGAGATTTTCGGGGAGGATGTGCTCCAAGCTGATAAACACAAGGTCATACCATTAGTATGGGATAATAGTAAGCAAAGGCTAAGTTATCCATGGCTTAGTGTAATTATTACATCAGAGCACATTTTCCAATCTATCTTCATACATATTCCTAGAAAGGATGTCACCTAATAAAACATTGATTTTTCAGTACGTACCTTTCAAGAAGATCAGCATCTTCGGTATTGGTTCGATCCTCCTTATTGGCATTTTCACTGTTATTGCCAAATTCGGTTGCTTCCTCCTCAGCGTCGGCTACAACGGCTGGAAATTTAGCTGCTTCCTGGATACCATTAATTTCTGAAACAAAGAAGTCGAGAAATGGTCACTTCTTACCAAATAAACTTCAATCATAATACATATAGTACATCTTTGGAAAAAAATCTTGAAAGCCAAATCCTAATACAAAATATAAATATTTCAATCACCTTCTGAAACTTCTTGATTAGCAGCATCAGATTGAAGAATGAGATTTTGGTTCATTTGTAACTGAGACTGTATCGGGGAGCCAATTGGAGCGCTAGCCGACAGGTTTGACAGGAAATGAATATTGTGATGCTGATTTTTCAGGTCCATCAGTTGCATGTTCATCATCCTTCTGCCTTGAAGATCAATAGCATGCTGTAATTCTGCCTCCTGCTCCAATTTTCTCTGGAGCATCATCTCTTGTGCATTGTAAAACATTCTCGACCCTAAGATGAATTACCAAAGGATAATCAGTTAATAGACGCATTTACTTGGGGACGAATAAGAAGCCTGCCTGACTTGAATGCTTACCAAAGGGGGCATCAAATTGCTCTCGGGAATCAAGTCCGGACGGGCTTAAACAAGTAGAAAACTCTCCTCTTTCCATTTGTTGCTGCTGTTTCCTACAAATTGTTAATTAACAATAGGATATCATTACCGGGTAAAGCAATGCAAACAAATATTTAAGCAGAAAGGATAAAATGAAAATTTACTTTTCTAGAACTTTTCCCTTCTCCTTGTAAGGTTTCACGAGCACTCGGGAGTCGCACACAAAATGTGGGTTCCCTTTAGCCAAAATGAGCTTCACAGTCTCCGGGTAGAGAAATGTAACAAATCCGAACATTCTTTTCTGCTGATATGGAATTCTTACATCCTGCACCGGTCCATACATACTATAGATGCATAGTCAGTACACAATTTGCTTGCAATTTCAAGAAATCTCAATCTCTACAAAACAAGAACCACTAACCTGAAGTAATTGGAAACATCCTCTTCCTTAAATGTACTATCAGCCGGAAATGTCAAGTAAATCTGTCTGGCGCTTGAATTTGCATTTCCAACAAATCCCATTGCTGACAAATCGTTCCTCTCAGGTTGATAACGGCCAAATTTATGGAGTTCATCACCCATAACCAGAGCAGCGGCAGCAGATCTACAATGCAGCATATTGTAAGAGATCACAAGAACCAGTCAAACTCAAAAAAGCAACATCAAAAGTTTATCCCAATCACGAAAATTTGACAACAATATACTACTATAATTAGGAAAGGTTTTCATTCTTCTAGGCTTCTAAAGACTAAAAGGAGCACTTGTTTATTGCTGGTGCTAAATAGGAGTACATCATAATTGGATAAACAGTTTATAAGCACAAGAATGCATTAAAATTATAAAAAATCTCCACNGCATTAAAATTATCAAAAATCTCCGCACAATTAAAATTTCCAAAACAGAATGAAAGCCCAACTCAGAACCATAATAAACATACGAATTGCAACGCTCTTACACAATGCACCAGCAGGAATTCAAAACCAATAAATACGCCGAATAACAAAGCAGCAGTCAAAATCAAAAAAGTGATTTTCCTTAAAAGATAAATGAAAGGGGGTAATTCCCATAGAATTTACCTTTGATGTTCATTCAAGAGGTTGGGGCATTTCATATAAGCAAGTGGGTGGTGACTCCCATGACCATGAGGCGAGAGTGCAAACCTCTGCTGCTGCTGTTGAAGCGCCTTCATTCTCAAGAACTCATCAAACGGCCCTGAATCCATCTTGCTTGGGGATCCCACCTCAATTCCTTCACTGCCAAAACCACCATGCAAGAATTTGCACCTATTGTCATTTTTGCAAAAGCCTCTAGCAAAGTACATGCAAGGCCTCCAACCACCCCTACCATTTCCATCATCAAAACCAGAAAGAAGAGCAGCATCATTAACTGAACAACTCCTTCTATGAAATGGATGTGGGTGAGGTGAAGGAATGCCGTCACCAAAAGGGAAAACCAGAGAATCACTCCTCCCACTGGGACTAATTATTGGATCCACCATGGAATCATCAATAAATGGTAACTCTTGAACTTGATGATGCATTTCCCCAACAGACTCATCAGGAAAATCATTTCCACCATAAAAAGGCAAACTTGAGGACCCTGAACCACTATTTTCATTATCATTAGTACCAATGGAACTATTGACAACAGCAGCATAAGAAATGGGTCTTGGGCTATTTCTTGAGAAACCTGCAGCAGGTGAAGAAGGGTTATTCGGATGTAACCCATAGTTGGGGATCAAAATTCGTGGCTTTTTTTGAGGAAATCGGTTGTTAGGCCTCATGGGATCCGACAAGGGAGTTGAAGGGTTAGAAGAAGGGCTATTTGAAGGAAGCCCCAAACAGGCCTTTGCTTGGTTGATGCAAGATAGCAAAAGTGCTTCAGGGCCAAAAGCTAATCTCAAAATCTCCTTCTCCCCTTGGTCTTGTATCAGTATATAACCCATGATTTTTGAAGCGTTTTCTGGATCCATACTTTGGATCCTAGACATCACTATTTTAGTAGCTTCATATGTATCCATGGAGTTCTGTATTTTTTCTTACTATTCCCTACAAACGGCTTTTCTTGGATTTTCTTTTTTCCCTCTCGAAAAGAGGGAAAAAAATGAGATACACTAGTACACAACGGGCAAGGTGTAGGGTTTTAAGGAGAGCCCTCTAGAAAGACTAGAAGGCTTTTCAAAGTGATAAATTAGAGGGGAAACTGGAAAGATGAGTTTTTTGTTAATTTTGGGGACTTGTTAGGAAGAGGGTGGCTAAGATTTAACCATGTTATAAAAGGTAATGATGGACTCGTGCTCATACTCGAGTAATCATTGTATACCATATGAAGGGGGGAGTGTGTGTATAGAAAGAGATTAGAGTAGGCAAAAATCTCGATTTTGGTATGTTTTTCAATTTTCCTTTTATATTTTTGGGCATCTTTTTTCTTTCCCTCCCTTCACGACTGATGGGATGGGACTTGCAGAAGCGGTGGTCAAAGGGGCGGAGGTGGCGGTTGGTGGAGAAGAAGGTGGTGCAGCAAAAGCAAAAACAAAAACAATAAATATTTGCTTTGATGGTGATGCAGTACAGTACATAGAGGGCTCTTTAAACTTGAAACCACAACTTTTGGTACCAGTGCAACCTGCAGCTTTGGGGAGAGAGTAAAAGCTTTCTTCTCTGTGTATCTATCTCTGTGTACAAGTATAGTTTATACACAAGTCTTTTTCTCTCTCCTATATGTATTAGGATTGTCTTTATACATATGGACAAAAACAATGCTAAGTGGGAGTCTAAATTCAGACCTGCTTCAAAGGGGAAAATTATTCAAGTGTCCCCGTTTCGGTCAATGCACATAATTGTACCCCAAATCTGAAACGTAACAAAATTTGTGCCATTTTCGTAGGAATGACAAAAAATTCGATAAACTCGATCTCTGCGGAGCTCGACCCCGAACAAGGTGGAGATAACCCACTTAATCGGGTATTTGGAGCGGAGACGGGACGAGAATTTTTGCCCCGAGGCCATGATGGGTAACGGGCGCCCCACCCAGTCCGGCCCCGTCCCATTTAATTTTTATTTTTTTAGAATTCAATACTTTAAATGAAAATTTTCATTAATTCTAATAGAAAATTACAACTAAAATTATTTGTCTAACTCTAATGAATGGGGGCAATAAAAATAAATTATCAAAAACTTAAAAAAAAAAAATTAAATAAGATAATAAACGTGACAAGGACCCGTCCTGCCTTGTCTTAAACGGGTAACGAGGCGGGGAGGTTGCCCCAACCTCGCCCCATCTCGCCCCGTTGTTATCCCTACATTTTCGCTACTATATTGAACTAAATACAATTAAAGAATAGAGAAAATTTGATTATATTATTTTATTGAATAGTATTGTGATATATGTTTGATACATTAGATTGAATAGTAATAAAAATAAAAGTTTAGGTTTCTCGCTTGTTTATCAACTTGATAGTAATGCTTGAATTAACTTCGTACTGAATTTAGAGCTTTGAAATCTACAAGATGATCGGTTTTAGTTGGTCCTGTTAAATGGGTTCGGACAAAATAGCAACCTAATGAATTGACACGTTAGTATTTTGTTTGTTGCACTTTATAATATATGTCAATCGTACATTTAGATGTTTGATTGTCACCTCGTATTTATAGACGAGATCAAGTTGGTTTTGTAACAAGATCGTTCCTTTAGGACTTTTTAAGTTTTCATCTCGAACCTCTAGGCCATGTCAAGCTGGTTTCGCGATGGGAGTGTAGCAACCTAATGCGTTAACTCATTAGTATTTTATTATTGCATGTTGTAACAGGTGTCAATCTTATCTTAAGACGTCAGATTCTCACATGAAACTTTTAATTAAGGTCAAGCTGGTTAAATTATCATCTCGGACTTATATGCAAGGTGAAGCTGGTTTTGTAAAAGGATAATAGCATCCTAATGCATTAATATTTTATTATCAAAGTTATTGCAAGTTAAAACATTGTCAATCATACCTTAAGATGTTGTAGTCAATTCGAACTTTGACGTAAGATCAAGCTGGTTTTGTAGCAAGTTCAATCCTTCGAAACTTTAGATTGTCACCTCAAACTTCTGGCAATGTCAGATTGGTTTCATAATGGGACAGTAGCAACCTAGTGCTTAACAAGTAATATTTAAATTAAATTAGAGAAAATTGCTTTTGGGTTTTTTTTACTGTCCTGATAACAAATTACTCTTTAATTGAATTGTTTATTTCTGATGTACCATTGAGTTATTTAATCTTTGTTTTCTCATCGATGATTTATTGCTATAGGAGCTTTGCAAATACTGGAGTTATGTATCTATGTAGCATTGTCAGTGCATGGAAGCCAGAAATGCTCTAGGTTTGAAATGTTACTGAACTATTGTTTCTTCAGTTTGCCCATGCTAACAACGTATGTTAGATAATTTGCAAGATGCTGAGTTTATATTATGTCATATTCTTAGTTTGGGTCAAGATGTCGTTGAAAGTGCGAGAGAGGCACCACACATTGCAACACCAGTTCATGTCTCCATTGATAATCCACTGGATGATGATGTCCCATTGCAGATCCTTCGAAGTTGATGCTCTACCTCCATGCAGACCTCGCTCCTTAAGGCTCGATATGCTATGTGCAAGTACAAAGACACTATACACATGCTTGAAAGTTGTTGGAGTAGAACCTTGTATGAATGTTTGGAAAATATTTACAATGTCATTTTGTGTACCATCCTTAATGTTTTTGGCTGATGATACAGTTCGATGATTGGATGTAAACTTGAAATCCATAAGAAACTGATGATTGGATGTAAACTTGAAATCTATAAGAATGTTTGGTTGTTTGATTATTGACATATTATGCAATTCGGTTATGTTATTATTGATAATAGTTGGTATATGGTATCATGTTATTTTAGTAGTTCATGTCTTATATATTTTACCATTGTTGAGCTGCCGTTCCTAACAAGTGAAATGTCAAGAGTCGAGATTTTTCAGGTACCAAATGTCAAAAATTACATTTCAAATGTCAAGAATCTCATGAAATGTAGAGAATATTCATGTTCGGAACGAAATCTTGTTCTAAACAAATGAAATGTCAAGTGTTGATATAAATCGGGACCAAACGTTGATAACAACTTTTCAAATGTCTAGAACGTCATGAAATAATTTTTTTTTTTTTCAATTTTACTATTACTCAAGAAATATTGCTATATAAGAGAACTTCCTCCTTCCTTCTGAATATGTTATGTGGTTTTCTCTTGTCGGATTTTGATGGCTTTCCTTTGTTTTACAAGGTTTGATCTATACAATCTTGTTTGTTATTGGATAAGCAGTAAATCTACAGGAAATTTGTATTTTCATATTATGGTGCTTCAACTTTCCAATGTACATGGGATTTTTATTTAGCTTGGTTTTCCATTTGGTGTTCTTTTTGGTCAGGCTTGAGAACTTGGATGGGAAATTGGATAAGCAAGTAGAGATTTTGAAATTAATTAGGAGCGCGATAATTTAAGATGGATTTTTCTCATAAGTTGATTTTCTATGATGCAGTTTGTCTCTAAGTTAGCTTCTTTAGGTAGGTGAATAGAGGAATCAGATTGTTCCAAGAGCTGCCATATTGAGCAACATATTTTGTTTCAATACCTAAAAAATTGGACTTCTTTAACTCCTAAATCTTTCGTATCTCTTTCGTTTGAAAAGCTCACATGTAGCAGTTTATGTGAAACAGGTAAAACATATTCCATTGTCTTAACTGAAATAATTTTGTACTTCACATAAACTATAATTCTCTTCCATTCTTTCAATTTGTGCTACTGAGGAGGGTAATTGCTTTTGGGTTTTTTTTACTGTCCTGATAACAAATTACTCTTTAATTGAATTGTTTATTGCTGATGTACCATTGAGTTATTTAATCTTTGTTTTCTCATCGATGATTTATTGCTATAGGAGCTTTGCAAATACTGGAGTTTTGTATCTTTGTAGCATTGTCAGTGCATGGAAGCCAGAAATGCTCTAGGTTTGAAATGTTACTGAACTATTGTTTCTTCAGTTTGCCCATGCTAACAACGTATGTTAGATAATTTGCAAGATGCTGAGTTTAGATTATGTCATATTCTTAGTTTGGGTCAAGATGTCGTTGAAAGTGCGAGAGAGGCACCACACATTGCAACACGAGTTCATGTCTCCATTGATAATCCACTGGATGATGATGTCCCATTGCAGATCCTTCGAAGTTGATGCTCTACCTCCATGCAGACCTCGCTCCTTAAGGCTCGATATGCCATGTGCAAGTACAAAGACACTATACACATGCTTGAAAGTTGTTGGAGTAGAACCTTGTATGAATGTTTGGAAAATATTTACAATGTCATTTTGTGTACCATCCTTGATGTTTTTGGCTGATGATACAGTTCGATGATTGGATGTAAACTTGAAATCCATAAGAAACTGATGATTGGATGTAAACTTGAAAACTATAAGAATGTTTGGTTGTTTGATTATTGGCATATTACGCAATTCGGTTATGTTATTATTGATAATAGTTGGTATATGGTATCATATTATTTTAGTAGTTCATGTATTATATATTTTACCATTGTTGAGTTGCCGTTCCTAACAAGTGAAATGTCAAGCGCCGAGATTTTTCAGGTACCAAAGGTCTAAAATTACATTTCAAATGTCAAGAATCTCATGAAATGTAGAGAATATTCATGTTCGGAACGAAATCTTGTTCTAAACAAATGAAATGTCAAGTGTTGATATAAATCGGGACCAAACGTTGATAACAACTTTTTAAATGTCTAGAACGTCATGAAATATCAAGAATAAATGAAAATCAATTAATCGAATGTTAAAATAATGACGAGATTAAATGAAAAGTTACATGAAAACAAGTAGATATCGACGAGACGAACATCTTTTGTTTGGTATTCAGTACGTCGACGAGTTGGTCAAAATGCCGGACCAAGTCCAGATGTCATGGGAGATGTCATCATCATAAGCTCCGACAACGAATGTTCTTTGTCCGTTGTTGAGGATATGTAGATGTCTTCGTACATCGTCATTTTGTGACCACTTCAAATAAGAAACTCGCTGTCATTGTCATTGCCATGATTTATTTTGACGAAGTGGTAAAGTAAATGTAGTTTGACAGTTTATGAGCTCCTCGATGTGATTTCGAATTGTCGTAGTTTGAAATTTAGTACATGGCTATACAATGATGTTGAAATCATAGTACTAAATTTATGTTTTGTACTGTTCTTCAAATGACTACTAAGTGTTGAAATGAAGTAAGAAAATAATGCAAAAATGCAAAAGTATAGTATTCATGAATGATGAATTCGATGTTGACATGAATAGAGAAAACATTCAAGTGTCAGGGTTAGTTAATGGTCCTGGATTCCTACACGTTTGTCTGTTGTGTCCGTAACTACTACATCGTTCAAATTTTCGAGTGCTCATCGACCTTTCTTTCTACCAAGATTAAGCTTTTCGAATAATTTTTTGACAAACTCTTCACATCTAATGTCACTTTGAATAACAATTGATGTTCAATTCCCAAACTACTTCCACTCATCCGCTATGTTGACAAATGTACCACCATGCAAGACAACGAATCTCATAACATTTTCTATATCTCCATGTCATCAAGGCAAATAAGATTAATTAACACAAATACCTAAAACGAACATGCTACCCGTAAATCAATATGGTCAGTGATAAACACAAAATGTTCAGTAGCTTCGCTAAGTTTGTAACATAATTCTCGACATTGTTTCAAATGTCGAGAATTACATTTGAAGCGTCATTCTCGACATTTATAAAATGTTGAGAACGATATGTCGATTATACACTTCACCATATGCATTTATCATATTTTTTAACTTCAACAACCATTTTTGCAAGGAATTTATTCCACCATTAATGACATTATCAATGCATGACATTCATTGCAAATCCATCTATCAAAGTTATTAAAGTTATTTAAGTAAGTTGTGACACTATGTTTGAGAAACACAAAACAATAAATATGAATTTGATTTTAAAATGCTCCAATAATCTTACAACAAATATCTACTAATTGTTTGAAAAATCTAATCATCCATTTACATCATATATATCAAAACAACTATTAAGCATAACTTATCGACAAAAATAAGATTTCGAAGAAAATTTACCTTCTATCGAGAATTGTGATGGGATTAAATTTCTCAAAACAAAATTATATGAATTTCTTATGAATTAGAAGCATGTAAATTTTCCTGAGTCAATGATTTTTCTATTTCATCATCTTCATTTTTATCTAAAATTATTGGTCATTGCCTAATACATAATGAAAGGAAATTAACCCATTATGTATTACCTGTATTAATGTAGCTTCTCATGGAAGCTACTTCTTTTTCTAGAAATTTGTGACAAATCGAAAAGAAAGAAAAAATTGTTTAATTTTTCATTAAGGATATAAAAGATAATTTGATACTAAATTTAGTCATTTTTACAAAAGTTATTAAAATTAGACACTTTTCAATTGACAAACATGTAATTGACCATTTTTTGAAATCTCCCCTTTAAATTAGTGCATGTTACAACATATGTCAATCACACCTTAAAGACATTAGTTTGTCACCTAGAACTTTCAGACAAGGTCAATCAGGTTCATATCAAGTTTATTCTCATTCAAACTTTAGGTTGTCACCTCGAATTTCTAAGCAACATCAAGTTAGTTTCTCGAGGTGCTCATGTATGTTGGGTTGCATATTGCGTTGTTTAATAATCTTCGCGACTTTATACTGTGATTAAATGGTAGGTATAAAGCTCCTCCTATCTATTTATTACATGATTTCAATTTAATAGTCAACCTCTAGCACATCTCGACAATTTTCCACTAGTATTAACTTCACTTTATGTTTTTGTGCATTATTTCTGGTTAGTGATCATTTTACAACCGTTACACTTGAGGTAAGGCACATAGTTAAATAGTTAATTTTGAATAACTATATTTCAATAATAAATGCGAGAATTTTGATCAAAAGAACATATGATAACTGTTAGTTTTATTTTCAATAATTGTATTGAAAGAATAATTTTAATTAAAATTGTGTTATACCTCGGCACATTTTATAAAATGTTTTTGAACCTATTTAACAATTTCTTTTTTTGTTTTCAATTAAAAATAAAATGTATGTCAACAACCAAACGTTAATGTTCTATTAATCAAACTGTATCAAATTTAAGGAGTAAATTATTTGACACTTGCAAAATGATTCTTGTGAGGTGAATTCGAAGTATAGCAACTTTATGCATCAAAACGTAAATACTTGAGTTATTGCATGTTGCAATACAAGTGAGTCGTATCTTTAAGATGTTAGGTTGTCACTTAGA
>CAIGRB010044538.1:0-12838 GCA_903798255.1 Fraxinus quadrangulata
ACCTTCTATAGAAACCTGCATGGTCTGAAAATGATCTAACATCTTTTATTGTCTTAGGTATAGGTAATTTAGAGATTAGTTCAATTTTAGACTTGTCAACCTCTATTCCCCTAGAAGAAATCACATGCCCTAAGACAATTCCTGAAGGTATCGTAAAATGATACTTTTCCCAATTTAAAACTAACCATTTTTCCTCATATCAAAACTGTCTTCAAATTTAACAGACATTCATCAAAAGAAGTTCCAAACACAGTCAAGTCATCCATGAACACTCCTATGCAATTCTCTACCATGTCACTAAATGTACTAGTCATACATCTTTGGAATGTGGCAGGAGCATTACAAAGTCGAAATGGCATCCTACGAAAGTCGTAAGTGCCAAAAGGGCAAGTAAATGTGGTCTTTTCCTGGTTCTCTAATGTAATTTCAATTTGATAGTAACCAGAGTAGCCATCAAGAAAATAGTAAAAAGGATGGCCAACCACACGCTCTAAGATTTGATCTAAAAATGGGAAGGAAAGTGAGCCTTATGGATGGCAGCATTTACTTTCCTATAATCTATGCACATGCGCCAACCAGTCATTGTTTTTGTGGGAACCATTTCACCTAATTCATTTTTTACTACCCGACTCCTGACTTTTTAAGAACTACCTGTGTAGGACTAACCCGTTTACTATCCGTGATAGGGTAAATAATATATGTATCTAACAATTTAAACACCTCATTTTCACTACATCTTTCATTGTGGGGGTTTAGCCTACGTTGTGGGTCTCTCCTAGGATAAGTTTCTTCTTCTAGATGAATCCTATATGAGCAAATTAAAGGACTAATGCCTTTAATATCAGCTATGGTCCAGCCTAATGAAAATTGATGCTCATTCAGAATGTTCAATAGTTGCTTACATTGCTATGCATTCAATTCCGAAGAAATAATTACAAGGAAGGTATCATCTAGTCTAAGAAATTCATGTTTTAGTCCTAGAGGTTGAGGTTTCAATTCTGGGTTAGGACTCTCAATGCTTGATGGCTTCTATCCTCCAGTCCTTTCGGCAACTCTTCAAACTTGGGCTGCCATGGTGATGCTCCATAATCCTGCAATTTTGCAAACACATCACAAATCTTAGTATACTCATTATCATCAAAATCAGCTAGGATTTTAGAATTTAAGAGAAAAGAGTTCAGAGGGTCGAAGTCGTTGTTTGTTCCGAGTGAGTATATCAATCATGAATGTTTGATGACACTCATCATCCTCTTGTGGCTACTTTGTGATGTGAAAAATATTGACTTCTAAAGTCATGTTTCCAAAAGAAGCTTCATTAGACCATTCATGTAATTTATAAGAGCATTAGCTGTAACAAGAAAATGTCTACCAAGAATAATAAGAATTTTAGAATCAACATTTACATCCAAAACAAGAAGTTCACAAGATAGTAAAATTTGTCAGTTTGAACCAATACATCCTCAGCTACCCCCAGGCCTAATCCACACCTATCAGCTAACTGTAAGACCACATAAGTCGATTTTATCTCACCTAAATCTAACAAGTAAATTGCATAAAGCATAAGATTTACACTTACCCCTAAATCAAGAAGAACTTGTGCGAACTCACGATTCCCAATGAAACAAGACACGGTAGGACAACCATTGTCCTTATACTTTGGTGGGATCTTTTGCTTAATCACCACACTCAGTCAAGAAAGTAGTTTTCTTGACATGGTGCTTTCTTTTCATAGTGCACAAGTTCTTAAGGACTTTAGCATATGTAGGAACTTGAGAAATCACATGCAAGAGAGGCAGATTGATTTTTACTTGCTTGAGATATTCTAGGATTGCACTATGTTGACTAGCAGACTTCAGTGTAGGCTTAAGAGCTTGAGGGGAAGATACTCTAACTGGGTTTTCTACCACTTCCTCACTAAGGCTACTCTTACTAGACTCCTTTTCAGTTTCCCTAGGTTTGGGGATTAGTTCTATAACTTTCCCTGATCTAGTGGTTATGGCATTCACTTTCTTAAGATTGTTTTCTTCTGGTTCTGATGTTTGTGCCATGTGTTGCCCCTTAGGATTTGGTTGAGGCTGAGCTGGAAATTTTCCACGCTCCCCTATAGCTAAGGCATTAGTCAACTTAGACATATGATTCTTTATCTCTTTATTTTCCTCAACTACCTGAGTGATCATAGTTTCAAATTTCTGATTTGTCTTACTTTGTGCCTTTATAAAAGCATGTAAAGTGTCTTCTAAAGAGTTCCTAAAAGTTGTGGACTGATATGAGGGTGTATTAAAAGTTCTAAATGGCTGGACAGGTTGTTGGGTTTCAGATTTCCAGCTGAAATTGGGGTGATTTCACTACCCAGGATTGTAGGTTTCCGAAAATCGGAGTTTAAGGCATTTTGTATGTGCCTAAGGCATTATAGTGTTCCTCATAAACTGTCTCTCATGTCAGCGAAAGTGCTACATTCTTGCGCTAGATAATCAGTTCCACCACACACAAAATAGGGTCTTAGAGACTCATCATTCGGTGTAGATTTGGAGTCCTTAGTACGTAGGGTCTCTAATTCTCTAGTGGAGTTTTTACTTTGGCTCTAAGGCTATCATACTCCCTAAGATGATAGATACATATACTAGTGGGATTTCCTATGGTTCGTGACCTATTGGTACTCTCAGTGACGCTAGATCCAGTCCAAGTATGAGCTTTTTCCGCTAGGTCATCTAGATATTCTATAGTCTCATCAGGATCTTTTTGTAAAAATTCACTGTTACACACCATCTCTACGAGTTGACACTCCCTAGGTGTTGATTCCTCATAGAAATAGCACATGATACGTCAACTCTCATAAGCGTGGTGGGGGCAAAGGGCTTGTAATTCTTTATATCTTTCCCAAGCTTGGTTTAAAGTCTCGCTATCCTTTTGAATGAATGATGAGATTTGCTTTTTAAAGGCATTGGTTTTATGGTGGAGAAAATATTTATTAAAGAATGCTTCAGTCATTTCAGCCCAAGTGCCAATTGACCATGGTCTCAATGAATATAGCCAGTTTTTAGCTTGTTCTTTAAGTGAAAATGAGAAAAATTTTAGTCTGACTACATCCGTTGTACCATGTTGATTGTAGAAGGTTGTGACCACCTCCTCGAATTCCCTAATATGCATGTATGACTTTTTGTTTTCAAGTCCATGAAAAGTGGGAAGAAGTTGAATCATTCCCAGTTTATGTTTCATACGTGGCATATTAGGCAGAAACATGATGCATGATGGTGTGGACGTGCGTGTGGGGGTGAAGATAATCCTGTAAAGTCCTATAAGGCGCATCTCCTTGTTAACTACCAGCCAAGTTTTGTGTAGTGTGGTGTTCGTGGTAATAGATAGAGTTTCAAAGTTAAGGTTAAGTGATTCAAACGATGGAAAAGGTCCTTCGGTAGAGCTTCCTTGCTCGCCTCGATCCCTACTCATAAAACATGAAAACTAAACTCTATGAGAGTAATAAAAAAATAACAAATAAGAAAATTAAATTAACTAAAGAGTAGTAAAGGAACTATATCACCCTTTTCAGTAGTTCCTTGCTATTTTGTACCATCTCCCTGACAACAGTGCCAAAATTTGGTTATGTCCAAAGAATAATGCGGTAGTTGCAGCACAGCTTTAGGATGTCAATTCCACAGGGAAAAGGAGGAAATGCTTAAAGGATAAAAAAGGATGGATGTTTTCTCGTTTGTGAAGTAGAATTTATTATTCGAATAAAATTAAGAATTCAATGTTTGAAATAATGAAATTAAAATAACAGCTATGGGGTGTCGATTCCATAGGGAGATGGAAAAAATGCTCTAAGAAAAAGGATGGATGTTCTCTCATTTGTGAAGTAGAATTTATTGTTCGAATAAAATTAGGAATTCAATGTTTGAAATAATGAAATTAAAATAAATTTTTTAAGGTAGTGAAGCATTAGAATTCCCTTCATTGGGTTGGATCAATCTCATCAATTATTCATTCTTATAACTCGATTAGAGGCGATCATCCCAACTCTCTAATCAGAAGATATGACGTTACAAACCAATATAATTTAATTGTAACCCTAGAGTCTAAACTTCCTATGACACATTTGCATTCTTTTTATCGGGATAAGATAAAAAATCGACCATATACGTCAAGCATAAGGCAGTAATCAATCCACCATTAAAGTGAAATTGAAATTGAAACTCGGCAATTAGATTTATTCTTTGATGGAAAAAGCATGACTGAATCTATGAAATATCTAGTAAATGTTAAGCAAATTCCAAAATATTCATGAAAATAAAATCTAAATCATAGAATTGTTTGAAAATGAAAAATCAAATTACATAGATAAAAGATGAGAAATCACCAATTCCGATTGAGTTTCTTCCTAGCTTTACCAAGGTTTTTAGTTCTTCATCGAGATTCTAGAGCAAAAACCAGGGAAAAATATGTATAGAGGCATCTCCCCTTGTTCGGGTACATTCTAGGCTTGAAATATTGTGAAAGAAGTTGGTTCCATAAAAGTTTGACGTAAATTAGGAAACTGAGATTGCGTCAAAATTTACTACTATGCGGAATTTAATACTATGCGACCGCATAGTGGTGGGAGCTACGGTCGCATAGAACAACAAAACTGGGTACTGGATTCTCTGAAGGGCCTCATGCGACCGCATAGGAAATAGGCTATGTCTTATGCGACCGCATAGCTTATTCCATTTTCCAATTGTTGTGTTTTGGTCCTCAAACTCCGTTCCTCATTTTGTGACTTCTTTCTCCACTTCTTCTTCTTCTTCTTCTTCTTCTTCCCATGCTTAATTCCTTAGCCCAATTTGACATCGTCATCTTCATATCTTCGTTTTACCTTCTGAGTCATCTTTTGAATATTTGTAATTTGGTCCCTGAACTTTCATTTCCTTCAATTTGGTCATTTTTTACTTTTTTTCTCCTTATTCCCACTACATTCATCATGTTGTCCTGCAAAACATAAATTACATAGAATTAAACTATATTCCAACATATTAATCAACAATATTCCATGTTTTGATAGTAAAATAAGTGTGTAAAAATGCACTTACATGAACCAACACAATTATCGACAACAAGAATCTCACTCGATTTTGTTTGAATGCCACAAGAAATATTTTTGATAAGTTCACAATTAGCTCGATGAAGAACAAGAAGAAAGCAATATGCCTTTCAATTAATCCCTTAATAAATTGTGTTTTTACAGTTAATATAATGAGTCTTATTTAAATGAAACTCATAAAACCTAACTTGAAACAGAATTAAGCCAAAAAAAAAAAAATTAGCAAAATATATCATAAAATAGAGTTTTAACTTAAATAGAAGATTACACGAAATTTAGAAAATTCGTGGTCGGGAATCAACTATGCGGCTGCATAGTGTAAATCTATGTGGTCGCATAGATGAATTGAAATCCTCCACTGGGGTTTCGGTAAAGGGGCATGCGGTCACATAGCCTCATTGACTCACTTCGCTTGAGACCTAGTCATCACTCCACCACCAATGATCATTGGATCCTTGTTCGGACTTGCTCTCGTATCTTGGATCACATCACTACCTTGGTCTAGGGTACGCACCTCGCCCGCGCCTTGGTGCCCTTTTTGGCCCCTAATCTTTATCTGAACTTTTTTTTCGTCCTTCTTTAATTCTCTCCAATCATTTCGCTTCTTTTCTTGTCCAATTGAGTCCTTACATTCTCAACTTTTCATTTCTCGCTCTAAGCCAACTTTTGATTATTTAAATTTTAATCCCTAGATTCTCTTTTTGCTTCAGTTAACCCCTTTTCTTGTTCCTTTTCTCCAATTCCATCATATTATCGATGTAAACCTAAAACACACAATAAACAACGAATTCAGCTATATTTCAATCCAAATATCGACAAATATCAATGTTTTGATGTACAGTATGCCTCTCAAATTCACATGATTACTTATGATTCAAAAATGTAAATGACAAAAAATAAAGAATTAATAGGTATAAAAATGCATGGTATAATTTAGTATGGACTTTAATGAAATTAAATATACTCCTACTGTTTGAAATAAATTTATGACACTCGCACATAAATTATGAAATCCATACTTAATTTCCAGTGGATTGGGGTCCCATTTGTAATATTAAGATTCAAAAATATCTATTTTATAGTGTCAAATATATTCCTAATACACTAGCCTTGAGTGTACTCAACAGGCTGAGATGATATAGAACTCTCATTTTTCACTATAATGATGGAAGACGAAAAATAAATTGACTTATATTTTAGCGAGGGATTTTCATGCAAATGTCTCATCATAATAATTATATATTTTTTATTATAATCTAATATGCAAATAAACATACATATAATAGTGTGACGATTATAAACTAATTCTATCTAAAGTTCCCAAACCAAAGGAAAGACTAATTGTTCAATTCCTAAGGGGTATACCATTGACTCATACAATGCTTCATCTCCACGGTCTCCTCTTCTTCTTGCTTCTTCAATTAGTTCAGTTGCAACTTGTATCTTAAACTAGTTGGAACTTATGCCTAAAATAATTGGACATGCAAGCCCATAATAATAATAATAATAATAATAACAACAACAACAACAACGGACCCGCATATCTAAAGAAACAAAAATGAAAAACTAATCATTCAACGCATTCACATGGTCTGAACAATTAATTAATTAATTAATCATCCACTAATTAAATATTCATCATAAAAATGCATTCTTACATAAAATAATTTAGACAAATGAATTGGAACAATTAAATAATTAATCAATTAATTTAATTAGCGGGTTTGTTTAATTAAAATGAATTTTAGTTAAATATGAAATTAGAATCCGACTCTAATTCCAGAATTATAGGGCAGATTGATTTAATTAAAATTAAATTTTAATTAAATATCAAATTAAAGTCCAACTTTAATTTCATAAAAAATTTAGAATGGTACAATTTAATTAAAACCAAATTCTAATTAAATGTCAAATTAGAGTTCAACTGCAATTTCAAGAATATATTGTGGTGGGATAATTTAATTAAAATCATATTTTAATTAAATATCAAATTAAAGTCCAACTCTAATTCTAATGGAATTAATGTTTTAATATAGGATAAAACTTATAAATAAAATAAAATTCAATTTAGTGTCAACGTTTTATTTAAGTTAAAATCAAATTTTAATGATAATATAAAAGTCATCAATTTTAAAATAAAATTTTAAATGGTTCAAAATTAAAATTTAGGTTAACCTTGAAAATCAAATTTAAAAATTCTTTAATATTCAAATTCAAAACTCTTTTTAAAAATTACAATCTGACCAATTTACAAATTATTAATAGAGCCCCAAATTTCAAAAATTTCAAACATGCCCTTATTTTAAAATTGCTACTTGAACCCTGAATCAAAATTGCACACATGAGCTCAAAATTCCGTGCACTACAAATCAAGCAGAGGTGAGGGCTCCGCTACGATACCCAACAATGCCCATAGTTCATATGCCACCTACGCAACTGCCAGCTTCGACGACAGCTGATACCTCATGCCATCACAAATTCCCCTCTTAATCCGATTTTCGATCAAAAATTAATTTTCTTTTCAAAATTTGATTTTAAAAGATGAAAATCAATTTTCTTAAAAGTTATAAACAAGAAAAAAAAATAAACAATCAACTTTTGATTGTTCCAAGATGTAAAAAAGTTTCTAACAAATATAAAATAGGCTCTGATACTACTGTTTGAAATTTACTTAACATGTACAATGGAATTTAAACAATATTTCAATTCTCACCAAGGATATGCTTTGTGTTTAGAAAGAAACCGTAATAAAAATTATACATTTAGTTAATTCCGCAAAAAACAATTCGATATGTAATCCACGACTGTCGATTTGTTTAGCCTCCAATGAAAATCCATACAGAAAACATGAATAAAAGAGTTGGGGTTTCTCTTATCTTGTGCTAGCAAAATAATACTTTTGTTATTTTTTTTCTCAACACTAACAACTTATTAATAGAAATATGAGTTTGACCCGACACTTAAACTCAAGATGGTCCTGTGATTAATTAATCTAATTAATTAAATTATCCCATTAATAAATAAATCAATTAATTAATTATCCAACACTCGTCAATTAATTAATTATTATATTTCATTCTTCTAATTCTCCTTTTGTGTGTGACCTATTATGTTCCTAATTATTATGCCTAACAAAGGGAATTATTATTTTGATCCAATGAAAAATCAATAAATTAAATTCCCTTTTAATTTATTATTAATTCACACTAGTCATCCCATATTGACATCTAACAATGTCATGCCAATACATATGATGAAAAAATGTCACGTAGTATGACAAAGATAAACTTGTTAGTTTACCATATAACTTTAATTCTTTCGTCAATATAATCCGAATAATTACGAGATATGAAGTACGTCAATCTCGATTATCTATCATATCGTTCATCCCAATCTTAAGTCAGTGTAAGTCAAAAACTCTTTCAACTTATGAGTACACATTGGCCAACAATTTTGTTATTAACTTAACTAAATGAAATGTAAATCATAATTTCTTACTATCTAAAAAAGATAAATCCTCTATTGATCATTCACAACCTTTATATGATTCTTAACATTTCTGAACGATGCCATATTAGCAATGAAAGTCCAAGAATAGCTAATCAANAATTCTTTCGTCAATATAATCCGAATAATTACGAGATATGAAGTACGTCAATCTCGATTATCTATCATATCGTTCATCCCAATCTTAAGTCAGTGTAAGTCAAAAACTCTTTCAACTTATGAGTACACATTGGCCAACAATTTTGTTATTAACTTAACTAAATGAAATGTAAATCATAATTTCTTACTATCTAAAAAAGATAAATCCTCTATTGATCATTCACAACCTTTATATGATTCTTAACATTTCTGAACGATGCCATATTAGCAATGAAAGTCCAAGAATAGCTAATCAATTGGTTATAATAATTAAGATGAGAAATCAATGTAATTTTAACTCTAAAGAATCTCAATTGAATGCTCTACAATTCTTGTAATAAATGGCTAGTGAGTTGGTATTTATAGCAGTTGAAAATGTAGAATTTTCTACCCAACCGGACGACCCCTACCGGACGTCCGCCACTGTACTAGACTATTGAACTAGCCGTTGAGCATTAGAAATCAGAATGGTTAAAAATTTGACCGTTGGGCAATCAGACGTCTACCAGACTTCACTAGACATCCGCCATAGCAGAATTCTCCGGTTTACTCTTTTCTAGATTATTTTTGCAAGTATAAATCCTTTAGGGATATTTTCACTTAACTTTTTCAAAATAAGAGTCATTGATAAATAGTTCAAAAGTCGAGTGAATATTTTTGTCACATCGAAAATAATTTTTATTCGAGTGCTTTTGTGAAAAGTTACGAGCTTGTA
The DNA here is from genome assembly GCA_903798255.1 of Fraxinus quadrangulata. Lineage (NCBI taxonomy): Eukaryota > Viridiplantae > Streptophyta > Magnoliopsida > Lamiales > Oleaceae > Fraxinus > Fraxinus quadrangulata. The sequence continues at coordinate 9,435 of CAIGRB010044538.1, forward strand.
GTGATTCAGTGCTAAGAATTAAAGTGTTTTACCTTTAAATATGGAGTCAAGTCGTCTAAGTCTAATGTCTTCGATAGATTTGGTACGAGTGCTGCTCGATTTTGAATTTGGCACGAATGCTTGATTTGTCTTCGATTGTTTTGATGCGAGTGCTCGATTTCCAAGCTTGATTGTGAATGCTCGATTTCCATTAGATTCGCAACATGTAACAATGAAGACTCGAATATGAAAGTTAGAGATAAGAATAATTTGTTTATTATCCTCATCACCTTCAAAAGGTAGAGTCGATGGATCCGAGGTGGGGTTGAACCCTTTTGTGTGTGCCAACTATTGACCATGTTTTTTTATTATTTTCATCCTTTTAAGAGTTTGAATGTTGATGGTGTCGGTAGGGCGAAGTTTAATAAAAGTCTCATCGTGAAGTGGGATGTCAAAATGTTTAAAAATTTAGTGAGAAGCATTCCATAGGCAAAGCTTTCAGATGTCGCGTGGAATGCACAAGTTTCATGAGACCTAGTGCAATAGTTGGAAAATCGAGTTTTCGCCCAACAAGAAAGGAATCGAGATGACTCTTCGGATGAAGAATCACGTGTGCAATGATGTTTTGTAAAACTTTACATGGAAGTGTTAGATGATTTGCACTAATTTTTTGTGATATTTTCAAAGTACTTTCTGGTCACCCGACGGCATGCCTCGGAAGAGTTATACTCTTCAAAGGTAGGATGAGTTTTATGAAGAGAAATTTGAGTCACACGGCTCAAGCTCAAGAATTTCACAAATGAGAGCTTTGTTGATGGTGATACGAAATTTTTTTTATCAAATATGAAATCTCATCCGAACGAGGTGAAATAACTATATTTTGGTAAAAATTCTTTCATAAGGTGAGGATATGCATGTTCTTCGAGAGTAGCGACCGACACCCATCCCATGTTTTCATAATATTCTTCAATATGAAATACGGGTGCTTCAATGGTAAAGTCGGCAAAATCAACGTTCTTACATATTAAAATAGGTGATTTTTCAAACAGGTTGACTGGCACCTCGGGTTCCATATCAAATTTCTCGTCGGATGATGGTTGAGGAGATTGCCGCACCGTGCTCTTGAGTCTTTTCCCCGTTCTTTTAGATCCCGACATTGCAAAAAGTAGAGAAGATTTGGAGAAAAAAAGTTTTAACTTCTAGGTTTTTAGATTTGGGAAAAATGGAATGTAATGGATGGAATTTGAAATTTTGGAAAGGATTTGATGGTAGACGTAGTGGGTTTATTGATGATTTGAGTGGAGAGGATGAAGGTATGAGACGAGATTTAGGAAGAGAAATGAGAGAAAAGTGGAGAAGATGAGGAAAATGGTTTATGGTTTGTGAAACCAAGTTTTAATTTCGCCCAGTACTGGACGTCCGGTTCAAGAGAAATGAGAGAAAAGTGGAGAAGATGAGGAAAATGGTTTATGGTTCGTGAAACCAAGTTTTAATTTTGCCCAATACTGGACGTCCGATTCCTGAATAGGACATCCGGTTGACAGAGTCAAAAAACTATGTCAAACTGGATGGGTCAATCGAACATCCGGTTAGCTCATCCGTTCACCCTTTTTTTTTAATTAAAACAAACTAAGTATGACACACATGAAATAATTAAAATAAGTAATTGCATGTAGTCAACTATATATTTCAAATTCATCAATAATGCCTAAACCCCTTCTAATTAAAGTAAGTAATTGCATGTAGTCTACTATTTATAAATTCTAGCACAATACCTTTCTTTTATGTGTGATCTCTTAAGAAGTGATGTCTAATTTCAATGTGTTTCGTTCGAGAGTGCAAGATGGGATTTTTAGACAAGTTTATTACACTAGTGTTATCACGCATGATAGAAGTATGATCAAAGGATATGTGATAATCACTAAGAGTTTGTTTCATCCATAGAACTTTTGCACAACAACTAGCGACAGAGATATATTCGGCTTCGACGGTAGACAATGCAACGGAGTTTTGTTTTTTGTTAAACCATTATACAAGTGTAAAACCTAGAAAATGACATGTTCCGCTAGTGCTTTTTCGATCGATTGTGCATCCGACCCAATCAGCATCCAAGTAGCTAAGTAAATCAATGTGAGTGTCCTTTGGATACCAAAGCTTTAAAGTTCTAGTGCCACTAAGGTATCTAAAGGTTCGTTTTACGGCCTTAATATGTGATTCTTTAGGATTCGATTGAAATCTATCACATAGATATACATTAAACATACTATCAGGTCTATTTGCGGTTAGGTAAAGAAGGGATCCTATCATACCTCGATATTTTGTTATATCAACAGACGTACCTTGATCATCTTTTCCAATTTTATGGATGTGCTCATATGAGTGCTCATTGGCTACAAATCATCCATGTCGAATCTTTTGAGGATATCCAAAATGTACTTACTTTGATTGATGAAATTTCATCACAAGTTTGCTTAATTTGGAGATCGATGAAGAATTTAAATTCTCACATCATGCTCATTTCAAATTTCATGCTCATACACTTAGAGAATTCTTCACAAAGATGAATATTAGTAGCACCAAATATAATATCATCAACATAAATTTGAACAATGATCATATCTTTCTTTTGAGTTTTAACGAAAAGAGTGATATCCATTTTTCCAATTGAAAAAACATTTGAAATTAGAAATTTGCTCAATCGTTCGTACCAAACTCTAGGAGCTTGTTTTAGACCGTAGAGAGCTTTTCGAAATTTGAAAACATAGTCCGGATGTTTGTGATTTTTAAAATCGGGTAGTTGTTCAACAAACACTTCTTCTCGAATAAAATCGTTAAGAAAAACACTTTTGATATCCATTTGAGAAAGAGTAATTTTTTATGACAAGAAAATGCAAGAAGCATGCGAATGGATTCTAATCTAGCTACCGATACAAATGTTTCTTCAAAATCAATGCATTCTTCTTGATTGTAACATTCTTAAAAAAATTAGGTTCAATTTGTGAAATGAATACACAACTACCAAGATGATTTCTAAGAGAAGTTCTAGTGGTGATACTTTTGGATGGATCACCTATTATTAATTCCTTTGGATGAGATGGAACAAACTTCCATTCCTTTGGTAGCACTTTGAGCCCCAGTTGATTTTTCTTCACTTTCTTGAACGTTGGGCTCCTTCGTTTGTTTTTCGTTAGGCACTCCATTGTTTTGATCTTGAATGTTCATTTGTTCAAAATGGAGCTTCCAAACCTACATCATCATCAATACCTTTCTCACGATCAAATAAGTTAGTCTCATCAAGTGTGACATGCATGGATTCTTCAATTACTAGAGTTCTTTTGTTAAATAAATACTCTATAGGCTTTGCTAGTCGATGAATATCCTAAAAAAATACCAATATCAAATTTTGAGTCGAACTTTCCCAAATT
>CAIGRB010044549.1:0-24856 GCA_903798255.1 Fraxinus quadrangulata
TTAAAATATTTTACATTTACATATTATTGTACAATATTTAATCGTCTTGACTTTGTCGTTCTTTAGATTTGTATCTTGATTTACATTTTTTGCGAATCTTTAAGTTCCAATAGATCGTCGCATGTAAATCGCTATCGTCTCGAATGGTTTGACTTGAATGCTTAACTTTCACTTTGTTCTTCATTTCTAGTCCGATTTATAATGTGTTGATTTTACCAATGTTTGATTGAACTATCATCACTCAAAATCAATTGTTAGAAATAATATTGGCTTGTTTGTTATAATCAAAACATTAAGGTTATAATCAACCATAAGTCAACATAAATCTATGTATTCCAACAAGGTTTGAGATCTTGTGGATGCACCTAATGAGGTCAAACCTATAGGGTGCAAGTAAGTCTATAAAAGAAAAAAGAGATATAGATAGAAATTTTGAAACCTTCAAAGCAAGGCTAGTGCACAAGGGTTTTACCCAAAGAGGATGTGTTGAATACGAAGAAACCTTCTCATCGATTACCGTGTTTAAATTTATTCAAAACCTTTTATCTATTGTCGCTCATTATGATTATGAGGTTTGGGAAACGGATGTCAATACAACATTTTTAAATGGACATCTAGATGACACTGTCTAGATGATGTAACCTAATGGATTAGTGAAAAAAGGCCGTGAAAGAAAAGTTTGCAAGTTGCAAAGGTCCATTTATGGACTTAGGCAAACGTCCATATATTGGAATGTAAGATTTGATCAATCCATTAAGACCTATATATATATATATATTCAAGTTTTTTTATATTTATTCATTCAGTCCGCTTGCTAGACTTGTTATTATCTTCAATTTGTGGTGAATCAGCCCACCTCCTTGTAAAATTCTATGATATGAATTGATATAAGAGAGGTATGAGAGATTTTCTTTATGGTTGCCCACATTCTGTACGTAAAAAAGATCAAAATTAGGTTAAGAATCGTGTCAAAATTAGTTTTCAAACAAATTTTTGATTGAATAAGGAAACTCCCTGTTTGGTCGGAATTAACCCTAGTTGCATGGGGTTTCTGCTTGTGAATGCATCGACCAACTGATTTGGCCTTGATTATTTTAAATCTAGGGGTTGTGATCGTAGGGGAATTACTCCATAGATCACATGGAGTAAAATCTTTTGCGATTGTGCAATTTGGTCATCATTTTTCTTTCTTAGTTCAGTTCGAGTCCCTTTTTCATGAAATCTTGGTCATTCATCTTTCAATTATGTTCAATTGATTCTGTATTGGCTTCATCACTGTTCTTTGGTCAAAATAAACTTTTGAATATTTGCAATTTAGTCCCTTAACTTTTAAAATTCTCATTTATCGTCGATTTTCGTTCCTTTCTTCCAAATTTGCTTTCAACCTATGAGTTTTTTTTTACCTAAAAACAACATATTCTAAAGATTAAGATATTATTTATCAAAAGTACTCATAAATGTCTATATTTAGTGACCCAGATAAATGTATAAAATACACTTATTAGAAGTCAACTAATCAATGACTGCCATGTGTCATTAGCAAAAATGACTTAATTACCCACAATACCTCATTAGAAATATATGAATAGGCATATCCAGGAACCAAGAATGGCATGCAAAATATGAATATCTTCATTTTAAATAACCATTTCTCTTCTTGCTCTTGATTGAGCATAGAATAAGTGAGTTTGGGAAAAGTAAATCCCGCTTCAGTAAGAGAAATTTGTTGATCACAATTTCAAGGTCAACACCTATATTATTACGATCTAATCATGAGAATATTTCTTTTTTATTATGACAATTTTAGACCGTGTTAAATTTTTAAATAAAGAGAAATAAGTAAAACAAAACATGTTAGACTAGCCCAATCGCAATAATAACAGGCTTGTGAGTAAGTCCAGTCCTTAAGATTTGGAGGACGAACTAAATTAGATTCACATTATATTTAGTGAAAATCATACCTAGCCCTATATTTTAACTTATCAATTCATAAATTGGATTTTAACTTCATTCTTTCATAAATCAGGTCACAAAACTTCCCACCTTCCTCATTCTTCGATCACGGAACTTCTCACCACATGCAAGACCATTGCACAACAACGCTACATGAAGCATTGATGCTACCTACAATGCCATCGCCTCTACGACGATGGTTTTGAGGTTTTGAGATGGTTTCTTCCTCTTTCAATCTATTTAGCTGGAGTTTTGAGGTGGTTTTTGTTGGTGGTTGTTTGCATTTTGCAAAATGATGGTTGTTAGTGGTGGTGGCAGTGGAGTGGTGATTATGCCGGTGCCGATGTTGGTAGAGTTGCAAGTGATGGTGGTAATGGTGGTGGAGGAGCTGAGATGGTATGGAAAGCATTTGTGATCAATTAATTGGGTGATTGTGACTAATAAATAATATTTGATTAATAAAATAGATAATTTGTGATCAATAAATAATATGTGAACTAAAAAAATGTATGATTGTAACTAAATTTGTTGTTGTTACTCACAATTTGTGCATCGTGATTGTTACCTTATGCAATTCGTGAATGTGGCCATAATTGTGTGTTATTGTGACATTTTCCTATTATTGTAACATCGGCCTATTATTAGATGGTCACATTTATTTTTGGAACTTTTTCACAAGTTTCTTATTTTTGAAAGTGTATCTTTAAATTTTTGTAATTATGTATTCTTTCCTTATACTTTTATACTTGTCAATTAATACCCATAATTGGCCTAAATCGGATTCGAATAAAAGCGAGGCATTTTGAATGGGGCCATCTTGAGATCTCTAATGAAAAGTCAAAAGCCATGTATTATACCAAGCTATAAGAAATCATCATTCAATCTAGCCTGCCTCTCTAATTCAATTTCATACGTTGCACAGTAATTTATTAATGAGTGGAGGTCAATAATTTATAAAACATCAACTTAAAAAGATTTCATGTATATTTACTAATGCCACAACAATAGTCAATTGCTTTAAGTGTTCACGAAAATATATTTCAAAATAAAATCACCGCAAATGTACGGTTCTTTAACAAGTAATAAAGTAGACTTATTGAGTCCGAGTATTGTCCCATGAAAATTGAGTATTTCAATTCCTATTACGTTGACCTTAATCGAAACTAGAATCAAATGACGTATTTATTGTGATGAAGTTATAACTAAAATAATACTAAGTATGGAATTATAAATGATTTAACTAAATTAAATGCAAACAGAGTTAAATGTAAGTTAGAGTGTTTTAATTTACGATGACTGTATGAGGATCACAAATCCCTATGTAATAATTCGTTTTGAACTTAGTTCTACACTTAAACAACAAAGCAAAAAATTGATGAATCAATGTTCCTAAATTACTCAACACTCTCTCTCGAGTAATATCAAACATATTCTCATATATGATCCGACTATATCTCTATGACGGATGCGAACATACAAAAATGTATGAGTTTTTATAAACATTTAAAGATTCACATAAGGCACAACGGTATATTTCTATCACCTATCGGACGCTATGACAATTTATATTTGTTGAACGTATTTCCCTTCTTTCGAATGTATGAAATAAGCTACCAGATTTACACAATTAACGTCCACAATAATTGTGGAGAAAAGAAAATCATATAAATTATTCAATATCCAAAAATGTGATTTTGATGTCAAGAATGTAAACTAAAGATTAAAATTTATATTACATAGTTTATCATTCTTCTAGCAGAAATAAATATATTCCAGCATGTTAAGAAGAAGAAACATAAAGACTATTGAAGAATCAACATTACCCAATATAATTCTTAAATTTATTCATGTGTTCTTGGCTTCAATCTTCGTGTCCTTGGCTTGTTCTCTGCTAAAAAAGTCTCTTCGAATATGTTATCCGACGTTCCAGACGGTTCTCGGGTTTTAAAACACGCCCCTATATTTATTTGCATAGGAGTTCCATTGAAATAAAGAAACCAAAAATTTTCCTTCGAAGCAGTACTATGCGACCACATAGTTTTTTGGCATGCGACCACATAGAACACTTCAACCTGGCCTTGGATTTTTCTGAAGCAACCTATACGACCGCATAGGTATTTGTGATATGCGACCGCATACCATTAATAACTTTCAAGATCTTGCATTTTGATCATCGAACTCTCGCAATTCTCGACCTTTTTTCCTACTTCTTCTTCCAATGTTTCATTTCGTTGCTCAATTTTTCTTCGACATCTTCGCATCGTCTATTCCTCTTCTGGGTCATCTTTTGATTATTTGCATCTTGGTCCCTGAACTTTATTTTTTCTTTTGTTTTAGTCGTTTTCCCCGTTTCTCCTAATTTCCACTGCATTCATCAATGTTGTCATGCAAAACACAAATTACATAGAATTAAGTTATATTCCAACATATTTATCAACAATTGTCCATGTTTCGTGATCAAAATAAGTGCATAAAACGAACTTATCAACTCCCCCAAACTTGAACTACTATTTGTCGTCAAACAAAACTGTAACTGTAACTTAACTCCACCTAAAAATATGGTTTAACAACTTGCTGTGTCTCAGAATTGGAATATTACAATTAACAAAATGAAAAACTTTAATAGTGCATATCACAAATACCTATGTGGTTGCATAAATTGATGTGTGTGTGTAAACTCATGTAAATATATCAAGCTCATGATTGGCTTAACACCTGACTCATAGTAGTCAAATGTTTCATTACTTCGCTTGAGATATGCACACCCCCAAACTTATTCTTTTCACTCAATTTTCTCATGGTGCATTCTAAGTTGAACTTATTTAATTCTACTCCTCACCCTCTTTTAGTTTGGATAAATCTTACTATTACAAGTTCACACTTCAACAAGTCGAGATTCTCCTATATCTTTTATTGTTTCAACATTTAAGACTAAACTAAGTTACTCGCCTCACATCAAAAGTATAGTTCTATCAACCAAATGTCTTGGGGCTTAGCCCCTGTTTGTCTACCATTTTTTTAAAATATTGTTTGCTACAGTAAGATTCTCCACCACACATTACCCAATAAAATATTCTACACACAAACCAATAAATTTACTTTAAATTTCAACCACACATTTTAAAAAAAATACTATTTATTACTCTATTTTTCTTTCCAAAATGGGAGACAAACACTCTTAATTAATGTAATTACGTATTTTTTTCCATTACTCATGTTTTCTCTAAAAAAAATTATCTTTTTTTCAAACATCTTCTTATTTGCTTTCTATATAACACATGTAGCAAGCTTTAGGCTGATGACTCCTAAGTTGGATAACCATAGGACACCGAGTTTTAAACTAATCAATCGAGTTATATAGGCTCGAAAAGATGATTTTATTTACACATAGACTAGTGTTATACCCCTTTTCTTTAGAATTCAGCCTTTAAAACCAACCCCTAACTTAAGATTTTCACATCGTCTTCATCTCATTGGCTTTAGACAATCTACACAAGGTAATTTCATGCACATGATCCCTACTCATCTCAATGTTCCCCTATAAAGGTCCATCATCTTCAAACTACTCTATAATTGGATTATGGATTAATACTATAGAGGTGCAACCATGAGCATTGTGCAACCTTGAGTATTGTGCATAAAGAATGTCAAGTTCATATAAACAAGCTTCGACTAATCTAATAGTGCATTATTTACATTATTGATAGTTCATACATATTCCAATATTCAACATTATAGCCAGCAAGATTATCAAACTCACACAGGCACACAAAACCATAATTATAATTTAATATTAGAAAATAAATGAATAAAAATTACAATATTTTTAGCACACAATCACACAAAAACTGCAGTAAAATGATGAATGCCATGAAAATATTCTCATCCCTAAACTTATACAGAACATTGTCCTCAATGTTTAAATAATAACAAAATACAAAATGAAATAAACATAAAGCTAAGGACAAATGCACATAAAGATAAAGAAAATGGGGTTCAGGATATTCCTTGATCAGTACAGATGTGACAGTAAAGATGGTAGGGAAAAAATAGAGCCGGATGTGCCATCTTCTGAAGGTGGAAGCAATCGTTCAAGAATCTTCCGCATCAACTTGGATTGTTAGGTAAGCTCAGTCTGTAAGCCTCTCATCATACTAAAACCATCGTCAAGATGCCCTTGCATGCCACGAAGTAGTGTTGAATGTGCTTGGACCTCAGTCTCAAAACTGCCTAATCGGTCCCACATCTCGTTAGCCATCAGCTGTATACCATCAACTTTGCCCACATAAGTACTCAACCGTGTGTTCAAGATCTCGACCTCTTTCTTTGCGGCCGAAGACTCCCTACTGAATGTAGCAGTGAAGTTCCTGATCGTCAACATATCATTTTGCATGGTCTGGATACCCACACTCATGGCTCCAACATCCTGCTGAAGATTATGAATATCTTAGTTGGAGTCGGTCATAGTGGCAAACATCTATCTCAACAACTGTGTATCTATATCGCCAGGTGGTGGTAGAGCTTGAGGTATCTCAACATCGTCGGCTGCTTGACCTTGCTCATCTGGTTGTTATCTGAGGCCCTTCATCTCTGTACTTCTCTCGAGCTCTTTCCTGAGCTTCAAATGTAGTGTGCTTAATAAAAGCACTGGGTCTTACGGGAACCTCACCAGATGGGATAGTCACGTCCGAACTCTTACAAATCCCACTAAATATGCTAGAGAATAACAAAGAACAATGTCGATCCTCCCAAATTCCTTAAGAGTGACTCTGATCATAAATAAATGTTGCCAAGTCAATCTTCTGACCTTTCACCAAATGGTAGATAAATCCAACATTGTGATAGGTAAATATGGTTCGATGGGATGTAGGTTCAATATTATGGCACATGAGTAACCACAAAATAAATATGGAAGGTGTAAGCTCAATCTGATGCTAGTCTGGAGTTTGCACTAGCTAAGAATTCTCTCTCCCAAGCAAAACTTCGCTAATCTCGTTCCAAGGAAAATCGTCTGGAATTGGGGATGGCATTGTCCCAGGTGAGTTGATAGTAATCATGTATGACCTCGGGTGAGAACATAATCCACTTGTAAATGCTCAGATCCAGGGGTGTCGATGTCACTGTTAAAGTTGGCGTAGAACTCCCGAACAAGTCCTTCATATACGGGTTATGGTCTTTCCACCACCTTTTCTCAACCATAATACTAAAGTTACTATCTCAAACCCTGGGAAATCATCTAGTTTAACCAGCCTCTCCACAAGTAATGCCCAATGGCTAATGATATCGGAGTATCTAGTTATGGACTCTTAGGTCAAAAATTATCTTATATCCCCATCTGGTCCCCTAGTACGAACAGTACCAAAAGTGGAAACAACTTTCTCTTTTCCTTTAGCGGTTCGCTTAGGAGGCATCTTGCAAACACAAACAAAAATTAGAAATGTTAAACTATGTGTGAGTATAATACATTCATGGAAAATGCATTGCTTTTTCATGATATACGATTACTACATCATCAGATTCTAGCATGTCACACGGAGTTAATCATGTATGCTAGGCAATTAGGTTGCATTATCGGGAATTGTAGGCAAGTGTGTTTGAGTTTATATCCTGATGTTTTTACCTATCTTAGATTGGACTTATGGAATATGTTAGGGTTAGGTGTAATGTCTACGAATTCCATTCCATGCATTACTTTAGCGAGGGGTTTTAATCTACTAATGCCGTTCAATTTAATATCTTCATATGTTGGTGATAGTGTTGGGTTTTGTGAGAAACGGGAGATCCTTCACGACACATGTCAATGTAGCCAGAGGGATCCGTCGAGACGTGTTTTGTTTGATCCAGGCATTGGCGTTTGGAAGAGACTACGTACAAGGCGAAAACGCATTCAAAGGAGGTCCAGACTATATTCTAGAGGAGATGGACCTTTCATATCATTGTTATTTATGTCTTGTAGGGTTTTGAAGATCTGGTCCATATGAGCATTCCTATTGGGACTCCACCCAATCCGGGCAATGGATATCGACTTGTGGTTGAAACTAACCAACTCTACCCCAATTTTGTTAATTCTTCATTACAGGAGGTTGAATATGAGTTTCCTCAGAAGGCAAAGGAGTCTCAAGAGAAAAGGAGAGAGTTTATATGCCGGGGATTGAATGTCAAATGGGGTATGAAGGAAAATCTGAGTCCATGCATTGTGTCATTGTTACTATTGCCTATGAAGGATGAGACATGGGAGAGGCGCGATGATTCACCAATGGTAAGGTATTTCCATCTTATACATAGGTTAGATGATGGTTTAGCATGTAAGGACAAGTTTTCACATGGAGCATGTAATTTTAACTTCACAATTACACCTCAGCTAGATGTTATACTTGATGATTTGTATGCGTCATATATTTGTGGTACACTTGAATATAAGGTCAACTATGAAATTTATAAGTGGTTAGTTAGGTTGTTTGAACTCAATAGTCCATTTAATATTTTCATAAGATTAAATATTCGTTTCTAGCATGCATTCATAGGAAAACTTTTATTAGTTTACGACCATCTATTATATTGCAAGGGACTATGCTTGTTTGTTAGCGTGCGAGGTCACATGTTACGAGATGATACCATAATAGGCGATAAGAATTTAGATGTGCATGATACATATTTGAAATATATTGATCTAAATCTACATAACTACTTGTGGAAAGTTGGATGGCATGTGTTAGGGATTAAATTGACAGTTTCTACTACTTCTTTCGCATGTTTCGATATGGCTTATGGTTTTAATCTTCTAATTTTGTCGAGTTTAATTGCTTTAACTGTTGATGTAAGTGGTAAACTAGATGGAAAACAAGAGATTGTGCTTGAATTGTCCCACGCCTATAGATTGGAACATTCGTGGTGTGTACCATTTGATCCAGGCGATAGTAATTGGTTGTACCTACGAAAGAGGAGGATTCGAATATTCTTGGCATGTAACATTCTTAGCGTGTGCCATATGAACGAGCACGCAGGCCACAACTTACTTCTCCTGGGTAAGTTTATATTAGTTAGCATTTTCAAAGTTGCTAATGTTGCTTCGTTTGCTGCAAGTTCAGATTTGATGTCGAATCTTTTCGAAGAGAGATGGGATGATATGATCCAGGATAGGCATCAAGCAGATGAGGGCTCAGAGTACAATGAGCTGAGGGCTCGGAGTACGATGAGAATGAGTTAAGGATAAGTTTGGGGAATGATCCATTGCTAGTGAAAAAAGGACCGATGACTTGATCAAGGGCAAAGCAGGTGAAATAAGTGATGGCTTTGCTTGTTCAAGTACGGTTAACGATATGGCGATCGTGACAAAGATTGGAGCAAGTTCTATGTTGGGGTCGAGGCCGGAATCGGGATGGATGAGCTTGATTCAAGCAGCTGAACCTGAAAGACAGTAAAAAATGGCGCCCCCGTGCCCATTTTCACCAGATATTACAGTGGGTAATAGCGTCCCCGCACCATTACACGGCACCCCCGCGCCCAACTAGTTTAATTTTTCGTGAATTTCCTTTTTTTACTAGAATTCTATTTTTAGTCAATCTCTTACATTATTTATGAGATTATGCACGTTTCTTAACTAGTTTCTAAGATTTGGTATAAATACCATAAACATTCATTATTAAAAAAAAATTTGACAAATTATTAATTGAGAGGCTATTGCTTTCTTTGTTCTTTCATTGAACAATCAATCGAACTTATCAAGATCTAAATTTGTGGCGTTCGAACATCGGATCGTGGGTTATTCATTATGTAATCAAGGGGTTCAACACATCGTCGATATCGTTGGATTTTTTGGTTCACATTGTCGGGTTCAAATCCAAAACCGGATTTAATTGGCGTTCTTGGGTTCCTCATCAATCTAGTTGTGGGTTTCGTAGTCACCGTTGCTACGGGGCTCGCATCACATGGGTACTAATCAAACCACAATTTCTTTTCACAAAAACTCCATCATCTACCTAATGCCCTTACTCCATCTCAACATTCAAGACAATTCACAAAACGGCAATGAGAAACTTGCATAACATACCTTGATGTCAACCTTGATATTGAAGAAGAATGGAAAAATTGCATGTATGAGTGATGTGTTGTGGGTGTGTGTCATGTATGTAGGGTGGTGTTGTGTGTTCGTGTGCGTGGAGTGAAGTGGTGGTGTGTACTGTGTGCATAGGTTTTAAACAAATACGAGGGGCATAAATTACTCTATGCGACTGCATAGAGCAACTAGGCGGTCGCATAGAACAACATTTCAGGGCCAAATTAGGCCATGATGTGTTGGATGATACCGCATTCCTAATAGTGCTATGCGGTCGCATAAACTACCAAGAATGGGGTCTTTTTCCCATTTCAAATTTATTTTTTTACTTTCGACCGTTTGAGACCCCCGATGCCTCTTTTTTGTGTTATACAAGTTCAAATGGATGTAATAAGTATATGCAACATGGAAAAATTCGTAAAACCTACTCAACTTTTCGAAAACTCATTTTTGGCCAATTTTCACTAAATCTCGATTTTCCATCCACAATGCAACTCGGCTGTCCAACGTCCCAAAACTTGTCAAAGTACATTTTAAACTGTAGGGGGTACGTGGATGCTATGAATTTGGTTCCAAAAACATTTTTTGAACTTGAAAACACATGTTGATCCTTGAAAGCTTCAAATTAATCGTTTTGTTTTGAAATGCGTAACTTTCATACGGAATCAACTAAACACCATTCCAACACCTCCAAACTATGCACAACACATTTAAAACAAGTTTAGACCATGCATAGACTCTTAGTGACCTATAGGGACAATGAATGACCTAATAATACTAAAAATTTAGAAAAACATGAAAAATTCCTTATCTAATGCATAAAGCGAAATAAGTAAAAGAAGAAACATTGGGTTGCCTCCCAACAAATGCTTGTTTATAGTCTATAGCTCTACTTTATGGTGATTGATTCACTCTACTATCTGCAGATGAATGATGGACTTTTCTTTTGAGAGTTCACTGCTCTAGTAAGGTTTCAGACGTTGTCTATTGACTTTAGACGGTTCCCTTGTTGTCATGAGTGATCTCTACAGCCCTATACGAAAATATTTTGGTAATTGTGTATGGACCTGACTACCTTAACCTCAACTTTCTTGGAAAAAGCTTGAGTCTAGAATTGTATAACAAGACTTGTTGGCCAATCTCAAACTTTCTTCTTTGAATATGCATGTCGTGCCACTTTTTGGTACACCCTTTGTAGAATTTTGCATTCTCATAAACTTCTAGTCAAAATTCATCCATTTTATTCAACTAAAGTAATCTTTTTTCACCAACTACTTCCAAACCAAAATTTAAGTTTCGACCACCCAATAAGCACGGGTTCCAATTCAACTGGCAAATAGCACGCTTAAAAATCAAGCAATACGGAGACATGCCTATAGGTGTCTTGAATGTTGTTCTGTAAGCCTACAACACGTCGTCTAGCCTTTTAGACCAATCTTTTCGTGAAGAACTCACAGTCACCTCAAGTATCTGCTTTAATTTTCGATTTGAGATTTCAACTTACCCTCTGGTTTTAGGGTGATAAGGAGTAGCTATACGATGTCGACACCATATTTAGCCAATAAGGATTCAAATTGTCGATTGCAAAAGTGTTTGCCCCCATCACTTATGATAGCTCTTGGTGTGCCATAACGGGTGAAAAATATACCTCTTTAGAAACCCAATCACCACCTTAGCATC
The DNA here is from genome assembly GCA_903798255.1 of Fraxinus quadrangulata. Classification (NCBI taxonomy): domain Eukaryota; kingdom Viridiplantae; phylum Streptophyta; class Magnoliopsida; order Lamiales; family Oleaceae; genus Fraxinus; species Fraxinus quadrangulata. The sequence continues at coordinate 11,690 of CAIGRB010044549.1, forward strand.
GTTGGTCGGTAATGCCACTGCTTCCACCCATTTTGAAACATAATCAACAGCGACTAAGATGTATTGATTTGAAAACTACGAAGGGAATGGCCCCATAAAGTCTATTCCTCATACGTCAAAAAGCTCTACCTCTAAAATTCTATTTTCCAGTGCATTGGCATCTGTCACACCTTTTCACGAACTCAAAAGCATTCTGAAAGAGTGAAGGCCAATAGAACCCAGATTGTAAAACCTTAGCGGCCATCTTTGTTGCTCTAAAGTGTCTTACATATACATATGAATGACACTACTCCAATATTTGAGATACTTCATCTTCAGGAACACATCGCCATATAATTTGATATGTCCCTTGCCTGTAGAGAATGGAATCCTCCCAAAAATAATATTTAAAGTTGGAAATGAATTTTTTTCACTGATGACTTGAATAATCTGGTGGTATGATAGACTCGATCAAATAGTTTACTATATCTGCATACCAAGGCACCTCTTCCACATTAAATATCTGCTCATCTGGAAAAATCTCATTGATCTCTACTGACTCATTTTGCTCTCCAGGTTCAAGTCGAGATAAGTGATCGGCTACCACATTTTCACTGCCTTTCTTGTCCTTGATCTCTAAATCAAACTCTTGCAGAAGTAATACCAAACAGATCAGTCTTGGTTTGGCATCCTTCTTTTTCATAAAATATTTTAAGACTATGTCATCAGTGTAAACTATGACCTTTGACCCAACAAGATATGATTGAAATTTATCAAAAGCATAGACCACGACTAGAAGTTCATTCTCAATGGTGGCATAGTTAATCTGCGCGTCGTTCAAGGTTCTATTAGCATAGTAGATCACATGAAATATTTTGTTCTTTCGCTATCTCAGTACTGCTCCCACGCCGTAATCACTTGCATCACACATTAATTCGAATGGCAAAGTCCAATCCGGTGCAATGATCATTGGGATTGAGGTCAATTTCTCTTTTAAAGTGTTGAAAGGCAATAAAAATTCTACAGAGAAATTAAAAGTGACGTCTTTAGCTAGCAAGTCACACAAAGGCTTTGTAATCTTTGAGAAATCCTTAATAAAGCTTCGATAAAACCTGGCATGCCCAACGAAACTGTGAACATCCTTAATTGATGTAGACGTCGATAATTTCTCAATAATCTGAATTTTTACTTTATCCACCTCTATACCATTAGTTGAAATGCGGTGTCCTAATACAATGCCCTTCTGTATCATGAAGTCGCATTTTTTCCAATTCAATACCAAGTTTATCTCCTTGCATCACTGTAATACCAAACTCAAATGCTCCAAAAATTCATCAAACAACAATCGAAACACCGGAAAGTCATCCATAAATATTTCTATGGATTTCTCCACCATGTCAGAGAAGATCGCCATCATGTAACGTTGAAAGGTAGTAGGAGCATTGCACAAACCTAACAGCATCATACGGTAAGTAAATGTACCATATGGGCAAGTAAAAATGGTCTTCTCCTGATCATCAAGTGCTACTAGGATCTGATTATATCCAAAATATCCATCAAGGAAGCATTAGTATGAGTGCCCTGCATGTCTTTCCAACATCTTATCGATAAACGAAAGGGCAAAGTGATCATTCCAAGTAGCAGTACGACCTGAGCTGGGCATATCCATGCACTGTCTACACTTGGTCGAAAATTCTTCTCCATGAGAATCTTATGCATGCACTAATGGCTGATTCTTTTAATATCTGCAATGGACCATCCTATGGCTATCTTATTGTCCCTAAGTACCCGTAGTAGCGTCTCATCCTCCACCTTACTCACTGAGTTTGAAATCATTACTGGCAATGTATAGGACTTCCCCAAGTAAGCGTATCGGAGATGGGGTGGTGGTTGCTTAAGTTGCAATTTAGGAGGCTGTTGAATGGATGGTAATAGCCTGTAGGACCCATTCCTAACTCCTCATAGTAGTATTTATGCGTGTATGGTGGATTGGTCTCCAAAAACCTCGCACATGCCTTGATCTCAAGAGAATTAGAGTGAGTAGATTGAGAGTGGGCAATGCATGCCTCATATGCATCTGACGTGTGATGTAGTAGAAATGTGTCTTGGACCACCTTCTCGATCACATCTTTCTGAAAGCAGCTATCTGACTCAGTAGGGAATTTCATGGCCTTGAAGATATTGAAAGAAATCTATTCTTCACCAAGTCTCAAAATAAGTTGACCCTTCTGAACATCAATAAGAGCTCTCCATGTAGCTAAGAATGGTCGGTCCAATATGAGTGAAATATCCTTATCCTTTTCCATGTCAAGAATGAGAAAATCAGCAGGGAAGATAAATTTTTCCACTTTAATCAATACGTCTTCAATGATCCCTCGTGGATGAATAAGGGATGGATCAACTAGCTGAAGAATGACTGTAGTTGCTTTGGCCTGTCTCAATCCGAGTTTCCTGAAAATAGAAAGTAGCATCAAATTAATACTTGTACCTAAATCACATACAGCTTTATCAAAATAGCAATCTCCAATAGTGCAAGGTACAATAAAACTCTCTAGTCTTTTAACTTTAGATGTAGCTTTTTCTGGATTCTGGCCCTACACTCATCAGTCAACATCACCGTTTCATGTTCCTCTAACTTGTGTTTATTGGATTGGACGTCCTTTAGAAACTAGGCATAATTTGGCATTTGGATGAGTGCATCGGCAAATGGGATGTTGATGTGGAGTTTTTTGAAGACTTCAAAAAATTTCGTGTACTATTGATCCAATTTGTGCTTTTTCAACCGCTGTGGTAATGAAATAGGGGGCTCGTAGGGATTGATAGGAACAGTTTCCTTAACTTGTGGTGTATCTGAACTCTCTTTAGTAGATACCTTTATCGTCTGTTTAGTTTATTTCACTCACTTCTCATTTGAAGAAGGTACTATTTCCTTAGTCGCAACTAGCCTCTTGATATGTATTTTTGATAATTGCACCCCACTCCTGGTGGTAATTGCTTTCACGGGTAGATCCTCAATTATTTCATTTCCCAAAATACTTATGGCCATTACTTGCTCTTTGTGATTAGTTTCAATATTGTTGGCAGGGTACCTGGTACTCTACTTGTCATAGAAAGTGTTAAATGCCCAACTTGAGCCTCCAGATTTTTAATAGCAGAACACTGATCTCAGAGAGTTGTTTCAGTCTTCCTCATGAACTAATTATTAGCCTCTATGTATTGATTTGTTTTTTTCATAAATTTCATAAACATCTCTTCCAGTTGAATTTTCTTCTCCTACTGCTGAAACTGATCTTGCGGCCTATTCTGATTCTGATTAGCCTAAAAGAAATTCGGGTGTTTCCTCCAACCTAGGTTGTAAGCATCTGAATGTGGATTATTCGGTTGATATTGTCCCCATTGTGCAAAATCCACTTGTTCCATACTTTGTACCAAAATAGAACAATCTATTGTATTATGATATGTCACATACTCTTCACAACATGGCTTCTTAGCTTGTGCTGCATTGGCTATTTGTGATATGCTCTCCACCTTATGAAATAATGAATCTATTTTCATAAATAAAGATGAGTAAGCATCCACCTCATATACACTCGGCACTTTCTTTTGAACAAATCGCTTAGAAGCCCACATGGCTGAAGTTGTAGCCACCATCTCGAATAACTTCAAAGCTTCGTCAATTTTCTTTGTAGATAAGGAGTAGTTCGACGAAGAATCCACCATGCTTTTAAATGATGGAAGCAATCATGCATAAACTTATTAGACTTGGAGTCCTTTACTAATACCGTGATGAAGACACTTCCGAAGTATGTTCTTGAACATGTTCCAAGCTTCATCAAAAGATTCTGATTCACTTTGACGGATGTAGATATGTCACACTTCAACTTTGCTATCTTGGTGGTGGGAATAATTTTATGCAGAATTTTTGGGCTAAATCATTCCACGTGTTGATACTGACGATGGGTTGAGAATCTAACCACTCAACTGCTTTATCATGTAAAGTGTGTGGAAACAATCTCAGTCTAATAGCACCGTCTGGAATACCCTGATATCAATAATGTTAACACATATCCAAGAATCGAGAGACATGTGTATGTGGATTTTCTTCAGCTCTATCATAAAACTGATTTCCATTTTGGAATAGATGTGTAACGTTAGTCTTCAGTTAGAAATTAGGCTGCCCAAATGGAGGGTAGACAATGCTAAATTGATTCTGAATTATCTGTGGTGTCATGAAATCCCCAACAAGTATATTTTCCTCATCAACAGCTTCCTCTTCATTAACCTGAACTACTTGATTGTTTTGCTAGTTAGCTATTTGTACTAGCTATTTTTGGTCTTTTTGTTGTGCTGCTCTTACTTCCCTTTGCCTACGATGAAAGGTGCATTCGACTTCTAGATCAGTTGGAAGCAATTTACCGTTTAGAAACCTTCACATACAAGATCTAAAAGAAAAACAATAGTAGTACTTTGATAGCTAAAATGAAGTGAAATAAATAAATAACAAAAAATGTTCGAATTAGTGTTAAGGTAATTAAAATCAAACTAAATTCAATCCCTGACAGCAGCACCAAAAACTTATTCGCGAAAATATATTTCAAAATAAAAACATCACCAGTGTACGGATCGTTAATAAGTAATAAAGTGGACTTATGTCCAAGTATCGTACTACGAAAATTGAGTAGTTCAATTCCTATTACATTGACCTTAATCGAAACTAAAATAAAATGACGTGTTTATTGTGATGAAGTTATAACTAAAATAATATGAAGTATGCAATTATAAATGATTTAACTAAATTAAATTAAATGAAAACGGCGTTAAATGTAAGTTGGAGAATTTTAATTTACGATGAATGTACTAGGATCACTAATCCCTAGGTAATAATTCATTTTAAACTTAGTTTTACACTTTGACAATACAGTGAAATGTTGATGAATCAATGTTCTTAAATTATTAAACACTCTCTCTTGAGTAATGTCAAACATATTCTCATATATGACCCGACTATATTTCTAAGATGGATGCAAACATACAATGTATGAGTTTTTATAAACACTTAAAGATTCACATAAAGCACAGCAGTATATTTCTATCACATGTCGGACCATATGACAATTTATATATATCGAATATATTCCCCTTCTTTCGAATGCATGAAATAAGTCATCAAATTCACACAATTAACGTCACAATAATTGTGTAGAAAAGAAAATCATATAAATTATTCAATATCAAAAACGTGCTTTTGATGTTAAGAATGTCAACTAAAGATTAAAAATTTATATTACATAGTTCATCGTTCTCTCAGCACAAATAAATCTAGCCTAGCATTTTATGAAAAAGAAAACACAGAGAATAATGAATAATCGACATCGCCAAATATAATTCTTGAATTTATTCTCGTGATTTTGGCTTCAATCTTCGTGTCCTTGGCTTGTTCTCTGCTCCAAAAGTCTCTTCGAATATGTTCTATGAAGTTTTGGAAGGCTCTCGATTTTTAAAACACGCCCCATATTTATTTCCATAGGAGTTCTATTGAAATAAGGAAACCAATATTTTTCCTTCGGAGTAGTACTATGCGACCGCATAGTTTTCAAACATGCGACCGCATAGAACATTTCAACCTGGCCTTGGATTTTCCTGAAGCAACCTATGCGACCGCATAGTATTTGTGCTATGCGACCGCATAGCATTAATTACTTCTAAAATCTTGCATTTTGATCATCGAACTCTGTTTCGCAATTCTCGACCTCTTTTCTCACTTCTTCTTCTTCCAATGTTTCATTCTGTTGCTTAATTTGTCATCGACATCTTCATGTCTTCAATTCCTCTTCCGGGTCATCTTTCGATAATTTGCATCTTGGTCTCTGAACTTTGGTTTTCTTTTGTTTTAGTCCCCTTTTCCCTGTTTCTCCCAATTTTCGCTACATTCATCAATGTTGTCCTACAAATACAAATTACATAAAATTAAACTATATTCCAACATATTTATCAACAAATATCCATATTTTGTGATCAAAATAAGTGTGCAAAACGCACTTATCATTAAACACGTGTGTCTCTTTGAAGTGAAAAATCAAAAAATTGAAAAGAGTTCATATTAATAAACAATGGAACAAGAACATGCAACCAACATGATCAACTCTCAATTCATCACTCAATGTCCGTCAATGCCCTCTTAAATTTAGGGAGAAGAAGCAACATAGTCCATGAGAAAATACCATATGAAGATCTCATAGCAATTGCATCGTTACAAGACCATATGAATAGTAATTCGAAGAAAATATGGATGATAACCCCTTTTATCTAACAAATATAAAATGAGTACCCCTTTCTCATGTATTACTCGTTTTGGCCTTCAAAGTTCACTCATGTTGTAGCTCATAAGCTACTTCGAAGTATACAGGTCGAGAGCAGGACAACTAGAAAAATCATGCTGCTCATATAAATAATTTTTTAGTAAAGTTAATTCTGCTAATTATTTTTCTATTTTTAATATTTTTATTAATTATTAGATACTGAAAATATTAAATTATACTTAGGACGCGATCAATTTCATAAAATTTTAGTAATTATTATAATATTAATTTAAAGAGATGTATATGACATATTCCATTTAATGCTCATCGTAAAATTTGCAACTACCCAGAATTATGACTTAATTTTTTCATCGATAGAATTCCTCTTCTCAAAGTAACTAAGATGATGTAAAGTAACAAACAAATTGACTGCATAGATGGTTATCAAACTCTCGAAATGTGTCAAGTCGCAATTTATTTATTTATTTATTTTTTGTCAACTGAGATTATCACCAAACTTGTTAAGTTGTTTCATTTTCGTCATTATCTACATATTTATGAGTTGATTTAATAGATTTAGTGAGTCAATTAAACAGATTTAGTGACAACTTCAATGACTAAAGTGACATATTTTAGAAGTTTGGTGATCAGCAAGTTTTGACCCATTATACTATAAGGCCAGTTCAGTCAACATCAAATGCTGCATAAGAAACCTGCCATGACTGAATCTTTATAAAGGATCAGATGATTACATGGAGCAAATTTTCTTCTGATGCCCTTTCTTAGTTTTCAACATAGGGTACAGGAAGTTTTGGTGTTTCCTAGAGTAAAAATTACAGTGGCTATATCAGTTCATGTTGGGACATTGTTGTATTCGATTGAACTAAAAAAACATCAGCCAACAGGATTAACAAAGTACAACTAACAATATCGTCCGCATACAATGTTGTTTGGTTTCAAAGAAACAGGAGGAAATACCTAAATAAGGCTAGAAGGGCGTGATCCTGCTTGATGTTACAACAAACATGTCAATTATATCTCTTGCTGAAATAACAAGAACTTATTGCTTTGGCCAAAACAGAAAAAAGAGGAGAAGGAAAAAAAAAAAAAAGGAGATAATATCATCGTAAAACAGATGGATTGTATATGACCTGTTGTTAGACTTGCCCTTTTCAAGAAATGCATATCCCTATTACTAATTGAAAGATTACAATACATTCAATATAAATAAAAATCCAAAATGATTATTCATAGATAACATAATGGAGCATTGATACATATCAGAGCATGCTTTTTAATACAGACGAAAGGGACTTAAGGACGCATAACATCATACACCGAATCCAATCATCGTCATTCTCTGAGTTGACCTTGTGGCAATGCTTGTTTTGATCTGCTCAAGTCCAAAAGCTTGTATCCAATGTCACTGGATTTTGCTAACCAGAGCAATTGCGCCATGCTGCTAAAAAAACTGTGATTTCATTTTGCTAATCCATATCAAAATCCAAGTACATTCTATAGGCATTCCGATCTGAAGAGTAGTAACCCTCTATCAGACTATCCACTTGGAAGCCAAGTTTCTTGTAAAGACTCATAGCTGGGCTTCTAGAGGGATCTACATGAAGTGATATGCGGTGAACATTTCTAGTCCTGCATTTCTGTATAGCTGCTTTAAGCAATGCTTCACCATGGCCTCTTCTTCTATGGTTCTCTTTGACTGAATGAAGACAAATAATATAGTCAGGTAAAAAGTCAAGTTCTACAAGTTTCAATTTCAAAACATTCAACCACATCAGATGATTAGCAGGTTCTACTGACTAACCTAAGAATGGCAAGGAAAATTACAGGAAATATAACACTCGTACCAAAATATACTGCATTTCATACTGTGTAACTAAGTTGGTCAACTAGGTGAATGACCCCTTCAATTGAAATCAACAAAAGCACAAAGCATCAAGAGCATTGCCACTGGAGATTGATCGAATACTAAGTGAACTAAAGCTCGAGCCAGTGAATTAGAAAAGTTTTATTAGGCCTAGAGTGCATGTTCATTACACGGAGGCTAACCACTTGTATTTATAGTCATAGAACTTACTCAGGAGCAGAATTTTATTTGCTATCGGTCTACAATCCTTCCCAAACTAAGTTGTGTAAAGCTTATCAAATAAAGGTGCAAACTGGCTTCTTCTTTATTAGATAACCTTCTGCTTACAAGTTAGACAGCTATTCTGGAAACAAGTACGTCAATATGTTGGTGAGACAGCTATTCTGGAAACAAGTACTTCAATATGTTGGTGACGTCAGGTTGGCATTGTTGAGCTAAGCACTTGGTGTGCTAAGATAGGCTTTGTTCACTGCCTCTAGGATAGATCTCACTTCAGGTAAGGTTTCTAGACCCATCCTTGCAAGTGACCCACAAAAACCTGGTTATTCTATCAGACCACTAGTAATAGCCATTGGTGTCACACCATCTGACAAACTATCATGCTCGACGGTTTGGTTATTTAATTGTGCAGGTCGTTCTTTAACAACTCGTCGTATTCTTGTTTGAACGCTACCAAGTATTACAAGAGTGTCTTGCAAGCCTCAACACCCATAAATTGCATCAGGCTATATGCATCATCTCATTCCAACAAGTGATTGATATTGTCTTCCATTTCTTCTACCACCTCTTTGACATTCTCATCATCTGATGAGTATTATTGAGGTCTTTCGCATATTCGCATCTAATACTTCATGCCACTCCATCCGGGCACAAAATGTGCGTAGCTTGTTCTATGGTCTCCCTTCCTGTTTTATGACTGGGTCTTGACATCTTAAGCCGTTCGGGCAGTAGTAGGTCATCCCACACCATCTTCACAAAGGGAGGCGCTACTTTGGCTATTAGATCATTCCTATGTTCTAATAGTGTAGATTCTCCTACTACACGAGCTAGCTCGTCCTGGTTGTTAGGTTGATGAAGGTGGGTTGAAGGCTTTTGTTGGACCAATGGCTTCCTTCTCTCTACCGCCCGCGGCTACTTACCCCTTCATTACCCAAAGCAACGCCCAAAAAACTGCACTTACGTAAACAAAGTAACAACGCTCCTCCCCACACACGCGCACACACACACCCCCGTTACTGTTCTGCATATTGCTTTTCCCATTAAAATATTACACAAGAAAATAAACTAAATATAAAAATTATACCCTAAAGACGGAAAAAAATGTTAAGACTGAGTAAAAGCGTATAAAATTGAACCTGCAAGTTTTGTAATTGAAGCAAAGAGTGAGGAGGGCCAACAATACATGACATATCCTGCAATTTCACCTCCAATTTCAGAGTAAAGCAACCCACTGTTCTTCTTTCTGAGCTCTTCTTCGAACGATTTTGCAAGCGATTCATGTTTAGGGAAGACCCTTTTCTCTATTCTTACAATTTCCCCCAACGGTTTTGGCCAATTGGCTGAATTCCTGTTCAATTCCACTATTTCCCAATTCGCCATGCGACGATTTCGCACTGCTACAGATCGATAAACAGTTTTTGAAAATTAGTTATTGTGAAAATTAGACGTTAAGTCTAGCATTTTGTATCGATAAAGATCATTGATAGTATAATTAAGTGATAAAAAGGGCAAATGAACTTCTGTGATAGAAAACCAGGACTGTGAAAGAACGTGAAAGCCCTAATCGTATTTCTGGCCCTTGTCCCCGTGGTTACTGAATTTATGTCCGTGTCTGCCATTGCTCAATAAAATCTGAAACGTCGAGTTTTAATAGTTTATATATCTCTACTCTGGACATTACTCACCGGTAAAATATCAGTTTCAAACTTCTAACAAAATTAGTGACGTGACTAACAAAATGCACACGCGATGTCTCGTCAACGTTGTTAATTTATTTCCGTGTCTTCAATTGCTCAATAAAGTTTGAAATGTCGAGTTTTGACCATTAAATATATTTAAACGTTGGACGTTACTCACTAGCAAAACATTCGTTTCAAACCTTTAACGAAATTGTAATGTGGTTAACGGGATGCACGCGCACCTTGTCACGCCATTAATAAATTGCTACGTCTTTGATTGTTCATTAGATTTTGAAAAACATCTTTAATTGCTCATTAAACTTTAAAAAAAAGTCTTCAGTTGTTCACTGAACTTTGAGATGATCGAATTTTGGCCGCTAAATGAATTTTGCAACAAAACAGACAATAAATTTAATAAAATTTTGGATTTTTGTAACAAAAAACACAATAAATTTAATTAAATGAATTTTGCAACGAAACACACAATAAATCTAAAATTAACAGTGAAATGCACAATAAATTTGATTCAAATAATGAAGATAGCTTAAAATTTTACAAAAATATATGAAAATTAAATTTAACTATTGTGTAATTGAGTAATTATTTCTCGTGACATCGATAACTTGGACTCGTTCGTCCACTTTATTACTTTTTCGCAATCCCTGTGCTTGTGGTACAAATTTTTTTAACGAACAATAGGAAGACGTCATTTTTATAACATAGTGGCAAAAATTCGATTATCTCAAAGTTTAGTAAGTATTCGAAGACATTTTTCAAAGTTCAATGAGCAATTGAAAACGTTTTTCAGAATTTAGTGAGCAATCAAAAACAGTTTTCAAAGTGTAGTGAGCAATTGAGGACGTGGTCATTTATTAACGACGTGACGAGATGCCACGTGTGAATTCTGTTAGCCACGTCATTAATTCCGTTAAAGATTTGAAATGGATGTTATGCTGGTAAGTAACATTCAATGTTTGAATAAGTTTAGTTACCAAAACTCAACATCTCAAATTTCAGTGAGTAATCGAAGGCACAGATATAAGTTCAGTGACAATTAGAACAATTCACTCCCCTATCTCCCCACCATTTAGGTAAATTACATCTGAGGTAACTTAACGTTTTGAAAAATCTTAATTAGTCATTAAACTTTAATTTATCTTAATTGAATTACTACATTTCAATTTAATTTCAAATTGGGTCACCGTCATCAACTGAAATTTTGATGGATTTTGAAATATTACAAATTTTATTGAATTTCGTGGATTTGAATAGATTTTCACAAAATCCATAAAGAATCTTATCAAAAATGGTGAAATTTCAAAAGATTTTATTATATGTATTTTTTAATTTAAAATCTATTCAAAACTCTTAAAAATCATTCTATTAATAAAATCCTTATAAATCCACTAGTTTTTTAGGACGCCTACATTTTGAAGAACTTCATTGAAGTTCATTTAAATCTCAATTGAGACATCTAGATTTAGGATGAATTTTAAAATTCATCAAAATTTCAGTTGATGACGCCCCATTAATTTTATTTCAAGCGAAATCAATTTGTCACATGATCTCCCAAATTGATGAAATTGGTAGTCACACTATCCTGGATCTTCCATGTAATCAATGTGTTACATGCCAATTTAATACTATTCACATTATAAAAGTGTTAAAATTAAAAACACGACTTTTAACCTCTTCGTTTCTAAGGCGCTAAGTGACGATTAGTAGGATATCAATTACTATATGACTGTTAACCAACTAGTAACTTTTGTCATTGAAAGTAAATTAAAGTCTATTGATCCAATTAAGGAAAATTAACATTAGCAACCCAATTGAAATATAGCTAAAAGTTCAGTTCTGCAAATGAAATTTAGCCGTCAAGCTACTTGTACAACTAATTGAATCAATGGCCAAGATCTTTACACCACACACGTTGTCAAACTAGTTGTACAATAAAACTAACATTTTTGTATTACATATGCGTCATTTTAGATATCATTTTTTACACTTTGCCACGTGATAAAATACCATTGTACAATTTAAAAAATTAAACAATTTTTCCTCAATCTATTTTTAACAACACATCAAATGTCATGCTTTTAAGGTCCATGCAGGGGATTTTCTTCTTTTTAAAACCCATGATATACTTAATATTTGACGTGTGTTTGTGGAACGATGTGTAACTAAATCAATTATAAGGTTAATTGATATAGTCAAGTTTAAAAGATTTCATTTCAATTATGGTGTTTTCACTTTTTTTTTTAGTGGAAGGAGGGCGGTACCTTCGAAATTTTATTAATGTGTCTTCACTTGTGGTGGATGAATACCATGGTTACAAATGATATTAATAAAATCAATAAATGAGGAAGCACTACTTCCCTTATAGTGAAAGTAAATAATAAAAGGAAAGTAGGAAAAAACGAGTACTACAAAAAGCACAAGTGTAAACAAAAATAAAAGTAAAAGCAAAATACAAATACAAATACCTAAACTCTAGTGTTAGGCAAACCATATCTGTCAATCTGAACAAGCACGTTGATATGTCGTGGTAGGTTGGCTGATCCATATTCCTGGTATTTACGATGATGCCAACCATCGTTAGTAAGTGCATCTGCAACTTGGTTCCCCTCTCTAAAAATGTGGAAAATCATATATCTGTCAAAGGAAACGATAATTACAATCTGTCTGAGTATTCCCTGGATATGCTACAGTCCGCCACCTTTGGTAATGCAGTGAATGGGTACAGTTGAGTCTACCTCAACCCAAATATCTGACAAACCAAGATCTCTAACCAGTAGTATCCCATCACGAATAGCCTTGAATTCTGTCTCTAATATCATACACTATTCATATGAAGTTGAGAAAGCCTTGATACATTTTCCTGCGTAGTCCCCGATGATGCCTTCCCCACTCGCAAACCCATCATTGACACAACCATCGGTGTTGATCTTGACAGATCCAAATAATGGAGTGCACCACCAAACAATGATAGGGGGAGGAGATGAAGGGAGAGTCAAAGAAATACTAAAAAGTATAGCAAGCTGCTGATAAGTGTATTTATACATTTATTCGTTATCTTAAATCATGATGTTTTATTGTCTTTTTTAAT
>CAIGRB010044549.1:27808-42300 GCA_903798255.1 Fraxinus quadrangulata
GTTGATTCATCTGCCAGTGGATCGATCATAGGAAAATCGTTACAACAAACCATGAATTTATTTGAGTTAATTGCCACTACACTTCAATGTTTTCATCAGAAAGAGTGGCACCACCGAGAGCATCTGTGATTTATGAATTAGATAGCACAGCATCTACGAACGCGCAGATAGCAGCTTTAACAAAGCAGGTAGAGCTATTGGTGAGATCACACACGAGAGGAGCATATGCAGTGATGAGTGGTCCATCATGTGAAAATTGTGGTGCTAACCATTTGATAGAAAATTGTATGTCTGTAGGCTTTCCCGAGGAACAAGTCAACTTTATTCAAAATGGCTCTTGCAATTTTAACCCATATTTACAAACATCTAACCCAGGATGGAGATAGCACCCGAACTTTAGATGGTCAGATAATCAGCAAGGGAATAGTTTAAATAATGTCAAGTAGGAGAACAAACCAAGTTTGGGGGAGATGTTTCATCAATATATGCAGAAAACAGACAAAGTATTCGAACAGATTGATACTAATTTTCAAAATCAGAAAGAAGTCAATGGAGGAAAATATTCATGTTATAACTACAAGGAGTGTGGTACAATTACCAGAAATTACTGTGAAACCATACGGTAAACTATCCTGATAATACGTTTCGAACTCCTACTTATGTTCTTGTGCTTTGCATTATTTCTCTCAGTCCAAAGAAAAAATCAATAGAGGAATAATGATGCAAATGTGCTCGGTCCTTGCAAATTGTCCAGAATACCTCCATCTCAGAAATCTCTGTCGACACTCTCTCCTACACTCATGATAATCTGAAATAAAGCTCCAAAATGTTGCCAAACATGATCTGAAATACTACTACCAGTAAAAATATGAGTGATGATCTCAATATCTGAACAATACTGACATTGAGAAGTCAACTGACTACCGATCCTCCTCTAGATAATGACATCAACTGGCATTAAGTCTTGCCACATTCTCCAACAGAAAAACGAAACGGTAGGAGGTATGATAGGGCTCTACAATAGGCGAAATGAATCCTGCACTGGCCTGCTAGAGGGAATCAGTTGCCATGCTGATTTAGTAGTAAATCTACCATCTGATGTGGCCCTCAGAAAATGCGATCTGAGACATCAAGACATAATAGAATGGCCACAATCTACTCTACTATAGCTGATGGAAGAGCCTGTAGTAATCGCTCAAAATCCCATCTAGTCTCCTCTAAAAAAGTCCTGCACCCTTGTAGATGTATGCTCTCTGTGTGGGAAAATTGATGCCAATGTAGAATCACCCTTTCAACAATCATGCCAAAAGAATATATGCCCTATCCCAAGGCGCCATGCAATGTGTGTCTTGACGCATGGTTCAAATCTCTTTAGTCTATTCCAAATAGAAGATGTTGAATGAGGAACTGCTGCAAGCGGCGGATGTGTCCCTCTACAATATTTGCCCATTAAAAACTGAGCCCAAAGAGAACTCCGAGACTTGAACAGCCACCGTATCATGTAATCGTTTAAAACCCAGACCTCCATAGTCAGCAGGAAGGAAAATCGCCTTCCAACTCCGCTAATGTAGACGACGCGCATGATCCACAGAATCCCATAGGAATCGCGCAAATATACTCTCTAGCCTTTTCAGAATGACCTTAGGAGGTCGCATAATCTGGAATAGATATATTGTTATAGAGAAAGGAATGGACCTCAGTAGAGTAATCCTACCACCAGGAGAAAGAAGGTGTGAAGCCCATCCAAAAATCCTAATTCTGATCTTCATAATGAGGTCAGCATACAGAAAGCTCTTCTTAGCCCCTTTAAGCAAAGGGACTCCCAGATATGTGAACGGATGTCTCTAATGTGAAAATCCAGTCAAAATCACTAACCTTCATATCTGAATATTAGATGCCCACCTAGGCAATATAAGACCACTCTTGTCTCTATTCACCAATTAGCCAGAGACCTCCTTGTAGTGCTCCAAACAATTGATGACCCTTCTGAAAATTTCTTCTGTCCATTGATAAATATAATCATATCATCAGCAAAAGCAAGATGAGAAACAAGAGTACTACCTCCATGCCGATACTGCAGATATGTCTGAAATCTCTGAGTAAACAATCGAGAAAAGTAATCCACATCAATAATAAATAAGGATGGAGATATATGATCTCCCTGTCTGAGTCCCTGTGATGAAGAAAAAAACCACATGGCAGCCCATTCAGCCGCACTGAGAATCGACACTCTGATATACAACTTCTGATTCGATCAATCCACAATTGGTCAAAACCAAATGCCTCCAGTATAGAATAAATAAATCCCCAATACATACGATCATATGCTTTAGTCATGTCAAATTTCAGCATAACATTCCCTCCACATGTTCTATTATCCAACGTGTGTAGAAACTCCTAGATCAACAAAACATTGTCCCCAATAAGTCGACCGGGGACAAATCCACTCTGCTGAGGGGAAATAATACAAGGCATAAATGAACTCAATCTGTTGTTCAATAGGTTTGTGAGAAGCTTATTGAACACCGTACACGGACTGATAGGTCGGTAATCCGTCCATCTACAAGCATTCTCCCTTTTCGGAAGCTTATGGTGTTTTCACTTTAAGCTTGAGTTGTATTAAATTTATGTTGTGGTTGTGAATTGATTTTCATATTCCCGACTAGTTCAAGGATTATTTGTAAATTGTGCTGAAATCGAGTGTGCAATATGAATCATGAATTGGAGATAGAGATACTCTTATGGTTCGTGAAATCTCTATACGAATTTTTTGCTCAATTAACACGTTTGAATATTAGTAATTTACACATAGGAGTCCTTAAATTCAAGTATGCTCGATTCATTCAAGAGATACTACGAAATAGTTTTGAGAAATTAGGTTGCTAACACATGAATATTTATCAAAATGTGATAGACGAAGATAAAATGGGAAAACTATGATGAAGCTAAATCAACAATTTAATTAAATAAAGTATGCTTGATTTAATAACATGGTCTTCGTGGGATGATATTTTACTTGTTATTGTATTACTTTTGGGATACGTACACTTATGTTTTTCATGAACAATGTTCAACCCTAAATTTTCTCTAAATGATGTACATGGGACAAGCAGTAACAGAGTCAAGACTCAGAGTTAGTGAGGCAAAATTTAACTATGCCAAAGTATTTCGAACATGAATAATAATAATAATAATAATAATAATAATAATAATAATAATAATCATTTAAATTGTTATTGACGAGTTATACTTTAAAAACACCATATAATAACTTTATCATCAATTTAATCAAATGCATTATTTTAATATACACAATGTTGTATAATGACCTCAAGTAACGATAAAACATAATAATATTTTTTTAAAATAATTTTATTTCTTAGTTTAGAATGGGTAAAAGTTGTGCAATAATAATAAAAAAAAATTTTAGCCCCTATTTGTCAACCATTAAAATGATTTTTTTTTTTTTAAGGAAAATGAGTTTTTGAATAATGATGTGTCGAGAATGTGTAATTAAAAAGTAAGAAAATAATTTAGATTTATGTGCAAAATATTTTAATTGTGAGAATGTATAGTTAACAATAAATTTAAGAAAAAAAGAATTTTATTTTAATGGTCGTCAAACTGTAGCTTAATTTTAAATACACTTTGCAGTTTGCACACATTAAACATGTATGTAATAATTCACATCTCAATTTATAAAAATTGCACAAATTAATACACAGAAATTACATTGTACTTATTCAATAAAAGCATTTTATGTAAAAGGGAAGTATACTGATTTAAAGTAGGCTTTTGCTCACGGGATATGCTCGAGGTTAAAATGTGATTTTTTATTAAAGGAGTCAATATGTGAGATCGAAATCTGACAAGAACACGTGGCCAACAACACAATTCCACTCCCGTCCACATGCTTAGTTCCTCTATACTTAGAAAAATCATTAGATGCATATGGCATCTTTTCTGACACTTGAAGAGGCGGTCGCAGGCACTCCAAAACTCAAATTTGTCAATGATCGGAAAATGTTGTGGGTGTGGGAGATTTAGTAATGAGAGCAAGATATTTGGATCCATGTTAAAGAGAAAATACCATACAACCTTATTATTGAAGTGCAAAATTACATTAGATCTAGAAGACACAAAGTGTGAGCTTTTATATTGGGAGGGAAGAAGTGATATTCATTGAATGTGTAACACGTGGCCTCATCCTAACGGTTTATAGGTCAGACATGATAGGTGTGACATCCCGTTGTCCTTGATCTGAGATGATCTTAAATGAATTAAAAGGTGGTCATTCTATGTCATATGCCTACTATCTAAAAAGTAGATTGAAAAGTAGATTGAAGGAGCCTAATGTGGAGTTGCTAAATCTGTCAGACATACAAAAAATCTTTGGATTGTATCTTGGAAGATGCCTTGTGAAGCAAAGTCTTATAACTTTGACAATACACTATATCCAATTGTGGGATCTCAGTTTGACCATGGAGGTTGACCTCTATCATTTCGCATTGTTTGAGGTTCCCAAATCACTTCGATCTCGTCAACCTTTGATCAACGTAGTGATGTGGAGTGTGGATTTTAAGTGACTTCTTGTTGTGTTCTTAGCTGGCATGTAGCCTTTCTTGTGGGATGAGGCGTCACAAGATTTGTATACGAACTTTTCTTTAATTGTAAAAAAAATCGGTTATTATTATTATTATTTTTTTTTTTTGCAAAATATTTGCTAAAGGTAAAATGGACATTCTTCATCCAAATTTGATCATTGCTCAAATTTTTAAGAAGCAGCCATTTTAAAATCCCCCATGTTAAAATAGCTATCGATAAAATTGTCTCATTTTAATACCACTCCACTTTCAGCCCACCCCACATAACTATGCATGTCTTTCCTCCTTCATCCTCTTCTCCATATATGTGTGTGCATGCAAGTTCCATATGTTGAAAGAATTTTCTTTCATTGAAACAAGTTAGATTTAATGAAGACTCAAGGGAAAAAGAATTGTAATCAACTGTATTAAACTATTGCACATATCTTGAGAATTAAATAATACAATGAAGGAATGAAAAATGAATAATCTAGAAAGGACAGCAGTTAATTTGTTCCTAAAAATATGGATCTTGTCTAGAATAATTTACAACAAATCTAGTGCTAACACTACACTAAAAAACTGTGAGAATGATGCTGCTGATGTAGTGCTCCAGCTGGTTCATTACATGGCTGATGATGTAGAGTTTCAGCTGGTAAGTGACTCAGTTTATTCTCAGCTGATGTGGATAAGTTGGTTAGGTTAGTTAATTCAGTTAACACCCCCGCTCAAGCTGAGAGGTGCTAGAGTAAGTCCAAGCTTGTCCTTCAAATAAAGAAACCTTGAATGATTTAGTCCCTTGGTTAATAGATCAGCAATCTGATCTGAAGTGGGAATATATTTAACTTTTAGTTGTTTGGCAATGACTTTATTTCTGATGAAATGTACATCCAGTTCTATGTGCTTCGTTCTGGCGTGATATAAAGGGTTCGCAGCCAATGCTCCAGTACTCATATTGTCACACCAAATGATTAGAATTTCAGCCAAGGTACTCCAGTTCCTGAAAAAGCGAGTGAACCCAAGCTATTTCAGAGGCAGTTGATGCAAGTGCCCTATACTCTGATTTAGTACTTGATCGTGCTACAACATGCTGCTTCTTGGAGGACCAGCTTATCAGATTATCACCCAAATATACACAGTAGCCAGTGGTTGATTTTCTATCATCAGGGCACGAAGCCCAATCTGCATCTGAGTATCCATTCAACGTGAGTCTGTCACTTCTTTGAATCTAAAGCCCGTGATTTATTGTCCTTTTGAGATATCTGAATACCCTATTTAGTGCTTGCCAATGTGATAATGTTGGAGTTTGTAAGAATTGACTCAATTTATTCACAGGAAAGGTGATATCTGGCCTGATATACTAGAGATATTGCTGGCTTTCCACAGCACTTCTGTAAGCTGTAGGATTTTTCAATGTTTCCCCTTCAGTTTTAGATATTGATTTGCCAGCAGGTATAGGTGTTATGCAAGGTTTTACACTTTGCAGTTCAAATTTCTCAAGCAAGTCTGCAATATTCTTGGTTTGAGTTAGGTGAATTTCAGAGTTGTGCCATAATACCTCAATTCCAAGGTAGTGATGCAGCCTTTCCATGTCTTTCAATGCAAATTTTTTGTTCAAATTGTGTATGAATTCCTACAGCAGAGCTTCGTTATTACCTATAATCACAATATCATCTATATAGATGAGTGCAAAAATTATTTGATTTTCATTTTTGAAGTAAAAGAGAGAGGTGTCTGCCATTGACTGCTTAAATTTCTAGCTCAAGAAAGTAGTTTTTAGTTTCTCATTCCAGGCTCTAGGTGCTCGTGTCAATCCATAAAGTGCCTTGTTCAATTTGCAGACATGATTAGGCTTCAATTTATCCACAAATCCCTCAGGCTA
This sequence comes from Fraxinus quadrangulata, assembly GCA_903798255.1. NCBI lineage: Eukaryota > Viridiplantae > Streptophyta > Magnoliopsida > Lamiales > Oleaceae > Fraxinus > Fraxinus quadrangulata. Next base: position 34,274 of record CAIGRB010044549.1, read on the forward strand.
ATCCATGAAAACTGTTTCTTCTAGCTCACCATTAAAGAAGGCATTGTTGATGTCTACCTGCCTCATTATCCAATCCTTTGTGACTGCCAAAGTGAGAATTATTTTGAGGGTTGATGGCTTGATAACAGGACTAAATGTTTCACAAAAATCAATGCCAGGTGTTTGATGAAATCATTTTCGACTAATCTGGCCTTGAATCTTTGCACTTAGCTATATGCATTTTGTTTGAGTTTAAAAACCCATTTATTTCCCACAATGTTTAATGTTGGTGAATGAGGGACAAGTTCGCAAGTTTTAGCCTTTGTTAAAGCCTTGAATTCTTCCTGCATTGCCTCATTCCAATCATTGTTCATCATGGCTTCCGCTACACTTTGAGGTTCTGAGGGAATTTTAGTTATCTTTCGAAGATAAACCTTTGGTTTGAATACTCCAGCCTTTTCTCTAGTGATCATAGGATACAGGTTTCCTACTCTATGTTGAGGTACTTCTTCATCATTGCTATTATCTAGCTTTAGAGGAGTTTCATTGATTTGAGACATGTTTGGTTCTACCACTCCAAGTTCTGTTCCATCATTCTCTTCAGAATCTCCAAATTCATCACCATGTAGTGCATTGTCATTTAAGTCAGAAGGCAAGTGATGTTCGGCTCGAGAAGCTTCAGAATAAGTAGTATAGGCAGGACCTGAGTTAGGTGCTGTTTTGTTTTGCTCAAAAGGAAAATGAAAATGAGAGACTGTGGTTTCTGTCACAGTTGGTTCTGAATGAGTTTTGGTGGAAGTTGAAGACTCGAATGGGAACTTGGACTCATTAAATACAACATGCCTTGAAATGTACAACCTTCCAGTAGGACTTAGGCATTTGTAACCTTTATGTGACTCACTATAACCCAAAAAAGTGCACTTAGTAGATTGAAAGCTAAATTTATGGCTTCGATAGGGTCTAAGACACGGGTAACATGCACACCCAAACACTTTTAAGGTCTGATAGTCAATTTCCTTGTTGTATAAAGTTTGATAAGGTGGTTTTTGTTGAAGAGTAGGTGTTGGCAGTCTGTTTATAAGGTAGGTAGCAGTTTAAAATGCTTTCCACCAGTACTTTAAAGGTAATTTGGCTTGGGCTAAAATTGTTAAGCCTGTTTCTGTTAAATGCCTATGTTTTCTTTCTACCTTGCCGTTTTGAGCTAAAGTGTATGGACATGGATGCCTGAACTCTATTCCTTCTTGGTTTAAGAATTTAGAAAAGGTCCTATACTCACCACCCCAATCTGCCTGCAAAGTTTTTATCCTACAATTTAGTTTGTTTTCAACTAATTTTTTGAATTGAATGAGCACATTCAAGGCTTCAGATTTCTATTTTAAGGGATAGATCCAAGTGAACCTGCGAAAATCATGAAGAAAAGATATGTAGTATTTGAATCCTGAGGTGGAAAGGATGGGAGTATGTCCCCATATATCAGTAAAGATGAATTCTAAAGGGGCATTAGCGTGTGATGCAGATAAGTAGAAATGCAGTAAGTGAGATTTCCCAAGTTGGCAAGCATTGCAAAATGGTTCGATATCATTCTCTTTAACTTTGACATTATAGAATTTGAGCACTTAGTTCAACACTTGGCTAAATGGATGACCAAGTCTCTTGTGCCATACATCACTTGTGGAATTTAAAAATTCATGACTAGAGACAACATGAGATAGGCTACAAAAGGATTTATTATTGAGGACTGACTCTTGAGTGAAATTCTTGATGGTTTGATGAGGAAGGTCCAACTGATGTAACCCATCCTTAAGCTTCTCTTGTATTATCACCTCCTTCGTTGACTTGTCCTTGACAAAACAACAATCAGGGTGAAATTCCATGTAAACATCATTATCAGAAGTTAACTTAGAAATGCTGATAAGGTTCTTTTTAATTTCAGGCACATGAAGGAGCTTGTTTAGAACCAGAGTTTTGTTATTTAAGACTGGAATGTGTGTAGTACCAAAGTAAGAGATGTGCAACTTACTTCCATCTCCTATCATGATTTTCTTCTTACCAGCATATTCATTGGCAGTAGTGAGGTTTCCTTGTCTGAGGTGATATGACTGCTAGCTCTAGTATTTGCATACCATGCTTGATCATTGACTATGTTGTGGCCTGGGATAAGAGCTGCAGGTGGGTTGTTATAGCTAATCCTTTGATTTGGTAGAGTCCCAGTATACCTATCATCGTATCTGAAATTGCATATGTTGGCTTTGTGGCCAATTTTCCCACAGACTTGATAGATTGGTCTGTCATTGGAACCATATGGATTGCCTCCTCTGTTTCTCTCCTTTCTCCCACCTCTAAAATAGCTGAAGTTGGTGAATCTACCACCAAAATTAGATCTGTAGGATCTGGTGCCATAATGATTTGAACCAAATCTTAGGGAGAAGTTGGCTAAGGTTTGGTTAATATTAATTTCATCTATGTCATTTATCAGAGAGTTAAAGTGTTCCAACCTGCTTTCATATGTCATAAGTGTTGATTGAAGTTCACTCCAGGATATGTAGTCTCTACTGTTGATTTGAACTATTGCACATATCTTGAGAATTAAATAATACAATGAAGGAATGAAAAAAGAATAATCTAGAAAGGACAGCAGTTAATTTGTTCCTAAAAATATAGATCTTGTCTAGAATAAATTACAACAAATCTAGTGCTAACACTACACTCAAAAATCGTGAGAATGATGCTGCTGATGTAGTGCTCCAGCTAGTTCATTACATGGCTGATGATGTAGAGTTCCAGCTGGTAAGTGACTCGATTTATTCTCAGCTGATGTGGATAAGTTGGTTAGGCTAGTTAATTCAGTTAACATCACTATACTGTGTTTTCATATCCTTCTTTTAAGTATATACATTATGTGGCATGCACATGATGAAGGAGGTCCCGCATGGCCATCTCAACATCGATTATTCAATTAGATTGGACCTATTAAATCAAGAAAATTTGTCTTAGGCTTGGGCTAGTTCCATCAACCTACTGGCCCACTTCCATTTCTCTACATATATGTGAGTCCATTTCACTAAAGGAAAGGATTCTAACTCTAGCTAAATCTCCTCTCCCGTCTCTTGCACTCATTTATCTCTCGTCCGATTGTTGACTTGATATTCAAAGTACAAACAATCGCTAAACCATTTTCTTGACGGGGATCTTTTCTTCCTAACGGGGTGTTTCAAGGTACATGCTATGCCTACGTGGATGAGAGGTAGTCGAGATTCTATTGGTCATGCGTCCATGCAAAAATTGAGGTCAATAGATTGACGCCGTCTATAAAAATGGTGCGTTAACCATGTTATCACCCCATCCAAATGGTTATCAAAAAATAGGTATTTTTTAGGATAGTTTCCTCAACAAAAAATTGAAAAAGTGAGCTCAGAGTAAATGAGGGAAAGTTCAACGAGATAAAGGAAATAAGATATTCTTTGAATGCTGAAAGCAAAAATGAAGCCAGATATAAGGGTTCCATGAAAAAAGGGATAAACTAATCGGGAAAAATGAAGTTTTCCTATGAAGATATCGGCCATGAAAATGGTCAATGGAAGCTACTTCTACAGGAAAACACTTTATTTATTAAAATGAAAATTCTATTTCTTTGAAACCAAATTCCATGCTTCCACGTGTCAAAGTAGGATTGGTTAGTAAGCATAATCATAACACTAGCATAACTTATAAAGTGAAACGTATTTTCTATCTAATTCTACTTGTGATACACGGGCCAATTCTAACTATTCCAAAACTCTATTGTTTTTTTCAACTATAAATTCTGTGCCAGAGACTTCATTATTCATACATCCACTCATGGCAGATAGACATAATATACTTTTCACAACAGAAAGCTAGTCACGTTTGGCACAATCGAGAAATTAGAAGTTCGAAACATGTATTCATATTTCATTCAAAAATTCGTTTGATATATCGAGGTAAGATACATAACATATAAGTGGTTTGTTTCCTTATACTTTTATGTATTGAGTTAAATATGCATGAATCGCCAATGAACATTCGGGTTCAACCTAATAGAAAATGTGAACTCTACTGAGTTCTTTATAAAGAAATGTGAGCTCCTTTTTGTAGACATTTTAGAAAAAAATAAATTTATAGTAAGTTTTAGAAAACGATTTGTAACGACTCGACCTTTGTGCTCAAGCCGTTAGCTTACGTACTGTCCGCTCTGAGAGAACCTAAACATTTTGCCTTAAAATAGAAATCTCTAAAGAATTTAGAATAATATATATAATTTTAAAAATAATAAGTTAGAAATTCTAAACACAAAATAAGAATTCTATGTTCTTTTTATTTGGAACTAGGTTTCTAAGAATCCTAGGTGAAAACACGAGAATTTTTGTAAAAGTAATAGTTAGAGCTATACTAACTAAATACAATCGAAATAAAAAGAAACAAAAAGTAGACTGGAAATAGGATTCCAGTCAAGTCATTCGATAAATCTTGAAATGAGATATGCCCCACAATAAACGAAGGAAACTAGATGGTTTAGTTAAAATGAATTCTTGTTTTGACTAAACAGTTATGGATGATTTGACAATTTTAATTCGAATCGACCCATCCGATATATTTTCCACATTCATAGGAGTGCATCTATATTTTTGCTTGGTGCCATAATTCAATTTAAGTCTCTCTTAAGGAAAATGTCAAGGATTCGAATCCTTAGGACGCAATAAAAATTTGTGAAATGTAAGATGGGCTAAAGCNTTCAATTTAAGTCTCTCTTAAGGAAAATGTCAAGGATTCGAATCCTTAGGACGCAATAAAAATTTGTGAAATGTAAGATGGGCTAAAGCTCTTCCAGAGCGGAGAGTACGTAAGTTAATGACTTGGATACAGAGGTCAGGTCACAAAAAAATGCTCATTTTTTTCTAACGACCCGGGCTTTGTACCTGGCGATTCTCTTAACGAATTTAAATGACTGATCGGATTTTTGTGGTCCTTAATCCTATCACGGAGTGTTGGCCGAATCGAAAGTGCTACATTCCGAGCAATAGCACTTGATAGTGTTGTGACCACTGCAATACTTAATCTATTGAACTCCTTCCATAATGTCTTTTGCATGGTTAAAGACACCACTTGACTTGTCACTTTACGACTCAAGGCATCTGCTACAACATTTACCTTCCCTAGGTGATAGTGAATGTTGCAATCATAATCTTTTACCAACTCAAGCCATCTTCTCTGTCTCATATTTAACTTTTTCTAAGTGGAGATGTACTTGAGACTCTTGTGGTCTCTATAAATGTCCCACTTACCTCTATAAAAGGTAGTGTCTCCAAATTTTTAGTGCATAGACTATAACAGCAAGTTCTAAGTCGTGTGTCGGGTAGTTGTGCTCATCTGACTTCAATTGTCTTGATGCATAAGCAACCACTTTACCTTACTACATCAAAACACATCGTATTCCCTATTTAGAGACATCACTGTAAATCACAAAGCCTCTTATCTTTCAGGTATAGTTAATTGTGAAGCATTCACTAGTTTCTGCTTCAGTTCCTCAAAATTCTGCTCACATTTTTCTATCCAATCAAACGTTGCATCCTTACGTGTTAATTATGTCAGCTGTCCTAATATCATGGAGAGTCCTTCAAACAACCTCCTGTAGTATCTTGCCAAGCCCAAAAAGTTGTGAATTTCTCCTACATAGGTTGGCCTCGACCAGTTAAACACTGCCTCGACCTTTTCAGGATCAATCTCTGCATCAAGCTATGACAATATGTCCAAGGAATGCTACCCGTTCCAACCAAAACTCACATTTCTTGAACTTGGCATAAAGTGTCTCATTCTTTAAGACTCCTAGTATTATCCTTAAGTGCTCTTCATGCTCTTCATTACTTCTTGAGTAGATTATGATATCATCGATGAACACGAAAACAAACTGATCAAGGTATTCATGGAAGACACGATTCATCAAATCCATAAAGATTCCAAGAGTGTTAGTTAGGCTAAATAGCATAACTAAGAACTCGTAATGTACATACAGAGTTCTAAAAGCCATCTTCGATATGTCACCGGCTTTGATTTTTAATTGATGGTAACTAGATCTCAGGTCGATCTTGGATAACACCGCTGCACTCTTAAGTTGATCAAGCAAGTCCTCAATCCTAGGAAGATGAACTTGTTCTTGATAGTGATTTTGTTTAATTTCCTATAATTAATGCACATTCTCATTGAGCTATCTTTGTTCTTGACAAACAACACCGGCACTCCCCTTGGCGAAACATTAGGTTGTTTTAATTTCCAATGATCTAACTTGGGAAATAGAAGCCCATGCATGGTTGAACCATTCACCATGCAAGAAAGTGGGGGCGCCTTGGGAAAGAGTTGGATCCCAAATGGGACAAAATCCTAATTCTCCAAGGCGTACATCACATGCCTCCCATAACGAAATTGAACATCACGAGGGAAGCCCCTACATGGATGAATCCCCTACATGGATGAATCATCCACCATGTGGGGAAATGTGGGCGACTCGGAGGAGAGTTGGATCCCAAAGGGGATCACCTCTTAATTCTCCGAGGCATACATTACATGCCTCAAAAGTGGAAGCTGAACGTTATGAGAGAAGTCCTTGCATGGACGAACTATTCACCATGTAGAGAAGCATGGATTCCTTGGAAAACAGTTGGAACCCAAATAGGGTCCTTCTAATTCTTTGAGGCATACATCACATGTCCCTCAAGACAAAGTTGAATGTCATGGGAGAAGCCCATCCACTATGTAAGGAAGCATGAGAGCCTCGGAGAAGAGTTGGATTCCAAAAGGGACCACCTCCTAATTCTCCAAGGCGTACATCGCATGCCATACATGAGGAAGCTGAACGTCATGGGAGAATCCCCTGCATGGATGAAACAACCCCCATGTAAAGAAGCGTAGGCGACTCGTAGAAGAGTTGGATCCTAAAAGATAACAACTCCTAATTCTCTTAGGCGTACATTACATGCTTTACAAGAGGAATCAGAATGTTATTCGAAAAGCCAATATATGGATAAACCATCCACTATGTAGGAAATGGTTGGCATCTCTAGGAAGAATTGGATACCCAATATGAATAATTCCTAATTCTCCGAGACGTACATCACAGCTTTCCATGATGAAGCTGAACGTTATAGGAGAAGCCCTGCATGGATGAATCATCTGCCATGTAGAGAAGTGTGGGTGCCTTAGAGAAGAGTTGGATTCGAAATGGGACCATCTCCTAATTCTTCGACGCATACATCATTGGGAAAATCCTCTGCATGGATGAATCATCCACCATGTAGAAAAGCGTGGGCACCTCGGGGAAGAGTTAGATCCCAAAGTGGAAAAACTCTTAATTCTTCAAAGATTACATTACATGCCTTACGATAGGAAGTTGAACGTCATAGGAGAAGTTTCTGCATTGATGAACCATCTACCATGCAGAAAAGTGTGGGCGCCTTGGGGAAGAGTTTGTTCCCACATGGGATTAACTCCTAATTTTTCGAGTTATACATCACATGCCTCCCATGACGAAGCTGAACGACAGGGTAATACCATTGTATGAATGAATCATTTATCATGTAGGGAAGCATGGGCGCCTAGAAGAAGTTTTAGATCACAAAGGGAACCTCCTCCTAGTTCTCCAAGGAGTAAATCACATGCCTCTCAGGAGAAAGCTAAACGTCGTGGAGAAACCCCTACATGGATGAACCATCCATCATGCAGGGAAGCATGGGCGCCTTCAGGCACTAGCGGACCCAGGGGTGTCCTGTAGGGTCACGTGAAGCCCTAACTTTTGAGATTTTTTTAATAAAGTCATGTTTGGTATCGATTGAAATCCAAATTTTAATCTAAATCACAGCTAACAAATAATTTTAATAACATATTTCATGAAATCTATAACTATTTAATTTTTATCAAAATTTACTAAAAGTTTGATTTTAATATCTACTAAAAAGGGGCAAAATCACAATAATTTGAATTTCTCTTGCTCTTTTTTTACTCTTTTTCCTCACGCATTTTAACAAAATCTTAACCCTTCT
>CAIGRB010044554.1:13361-78318 GCA_903798255.1 Fraxinus quadrangulata
TATATATATATATATATATATATATATATTGATGGAAAAATACATACTACAGAATTAAAAGTTAAAATACCTATAAAAATAGGATGAATTGATCTTTTAATACCATGTTATATAAATAATAGCATGAATATAAATCCTCATATATTACTAGGAATGAGCTTTCTGAATGAATTAACAAACTATAGTATAAAAAGAGAATAATTATATATAACTCATAATGATCAAACTGTATTATGTTAAAAAAGTAATGAATAATTTAATAAGTTTTCCATTAGCCATATATATAAAAGTTACTATTATAGAAACAAATATAACAAAATGTACTTTAATAGATACTGAAAGTGATAACAATATTTAAAAGTTTCTTAATGAAATCATGGAGTAATGATAGTAAAATAAAAATCACAGGAGTAACAGGAGAGAGTACCCAGATAATAAATAATGCTAATAAAATTAGTATAATACTTGAAAGTAAACAAATAATAATAAACAAAATATATAATTATGATAAATTAGAGTGTGATATATTATTAGAAAATGATTTTATACAATAATTTCAATATTATAAACAGAATAATTATATGATAATGTTACAAACACATTGTGCACATTTATTAAAAATTTCAAGAAAATTTAGACCTTACAGAGTTCAGTCAGCCCAACGTGGTGATAAATAGAATAAAAAACCAATCATACAAATGAAATAAAAAATAAATTACTATATAAAAAAGTCCTAAAAACAAGAATAGAGATAAGTATAGAAAAGATCACAGAACAATTAGAAAATGTTTATGGAAAAAATCAATTATTATTTTGGAAACCATACAATCCTATAGCCAAAATAGAATTAACAGAAAATATTATTATAAGAGTAAGATCAATGATGTATATCATACAAGATACACAAAAATTCAAAATTCAAGTAAAGGAATTATTAGAACAAAAACTTATTAGACCTAGTAATGGCCCTCATAGTAGTCCATCATTTATGGTAATGAAACATTCTGAGCAAGTTAGAGGAAAAGCCAAAATAATAATAAATTATAAAGAATTAAATAAATATACTAGATTTGATGGACACTTTTTACCAAACAAAGAAGTCCTAATAAACTTTGTAAAAGGAAAACAATATTATTCTAAATTTAATTGCAAATCAGGATTTTGACAAATAAAAATATAATAAGATAATATATATGCAACATTTAGTACACCTCAAGCAAATATGAATGGTTAGTAAATGGTTAGTAATGACATTTGGATTAAAAAATGCACCTCAAATATATCAAAGAAAAATGGATAACATATTTAGAAAATTTAATAAGTTTTTGATAGTATATGTTGATGTTATATTAATATGTTTTGATAATAGAGAATAACATAGAAATCATTTAATACAATTTATAAATGAATGTAGAAAGGAAGGAATAATTCTTTCTAAAAAGAAAGCTATTATAGAAAAACAAGAAATTGATTTTCTTGGATTATCAATAGATAAAAAAATGAATAAAATTACAAACTCATATATCTAAAAAGATAGAAAGTTTCTCAAATAGACTAGAATCTAAAGAATAGATACAAAAGTTCTTAAGATGTCTAAATTATGCAGGAGTATTTATTGAAAATCTTTCAAAAAAGAGACATAAAATCCAAGTTTTACTTAGGAAAATAAATACCAAAGGATATAGTGAAGAACATACAGAAATTATTAAATTATTGAAAGAAGAATGTAAAAATTTACTAAAATTAAGATTACCAGATGAAAAAGATAATTTAATTGTTAATACTGATGCCTCAGATAAATATTGGGCAGCAATATTAAAAACAGATTTAAATGAAATTTGTAGATATTCAAGTGGAACTTTCAATCAAACAGAAATAAATTATACAGCTCATGAAAAAGAATTACTTAGAATTATTTGAGGAATAAAGAAGTTTTCTTTATTTTTGTTATCTAAAAAAATCATTGTTCAAACTGATAATTTTCAAGTTGCAAGATTAGTCAGTAAGCAAAGTCGAGCAGAAACTCAAGGCTTGGCTCGGGTAAAAATGACTCGGGCTTTTTTTGCACGGGTCGAGCCAAAGCTAGGATGGAAAATTGAAGCTTAGTTCAGGCTTTCAGCTCGGGCCTAGCCGAGTCGAGCTGGCCCTTTTTTTTTTATTCTTATTATTTTTAATTTTTTTTAAACAATTTAAAATATGTGCAATTTTATATTGTATTTATAGCAAAAATATGTGTACGTTTCTACGTAATTTGAATTTCAAATTTGAACCTCTATTTTTTTTTTTTATGATTAAGATATTGGAGTTTCGTCCGACTAATCATCAGGAATGACGACCTTCTGCCCTGGTTCGCCACTCAGATAAATTCAAATGCGGTCATAACTTATACAAACTTGGGCTAGACATTCGGAAAGCGGTTCTCTTCCCTGTGGACCTCCCTTTAAGACATGCGGATAGGACCCCCAGACACTACTAGAAAATGAGGCAATAGAGACGAAATTTTAGCGACGAACGTCTTCCATTGCTATTACCAATGGATTAATAACAAATTAGCAACAAATTATTTTTTTATAATTTTTAAAATTTATTTATTGAATTACCTACAGAATTACCAACAGAAGTATTTCGTTGGTACAATTTCGTTGCTAATCCGTTTGTAAAAAACAAAAAATAATTTAAATAATTTACCAATGGAATTTTCAAACTAACAATTTTGTTGGAAACTATATAAAACAATAAAAATAATTATCAACGAAAACTATTTGTTGGTAACCTTTTGAAATATATTAAAAAAATTAATAAATAGTTACCAACAAAAAAAAAATCCGTAGGATAGTTTTGAAAAAAGTAAATGTTTAGTAAAAAAATCCCAACTGAAAAAATCGAAGGTAATTTTAACAAATATTCGTAGGTAAATGGAGCGCACAAACATGGGCTCTTTTCATTTTCACTATTAAAATTTCACTTCCCGCCTAATATTTCATTTGGTTTCACTAAAATTGGCAACTTGGGGGCATTTTGGTAAAATGGTCGGATTAGAGGCCATGTGGCAATCTCCAACCGGTTCAAAGAAATTCACACAGATTGTGATAATTCAAATAGAATGAGAGCCATTGGATTTGATATGTCGCTGTGATCTTATCCCTGGTTTTTCAATGTAGTCTTTTGATCTTTGGGCTCCAGTTCATTCTTCAGTTTTCAGCCTCTGGCTTTTTCCCCTATTCTTCAGTTCAGTTTATATTAAAGAAATTAATAATTTTTTTGTAGATTTTATTAGTTGAAATATAGAATTCGGAGATGAATGATATCAAAACCTTATTGATAGACGCTAAAAGGTGAATGGAATTTCTCGTGGAGGAAGCTGAAGATATGAAAATAGGAATTGAGCAATTAGCAGAATCACTCCAACAAAATGTTAAATTATTGGTTGATATCTCAAATTCTCATTCCAAATATACCAAATAATTCAGTGATAGAATTGATGATATTACTCCCCAATTCGAGTCACTAAGTACCAAATAGAGAATATCAATTGATATCAAACATGAAATACTAATTATACAAACAGATACACAACATGGAAGCAGTAGTGGATCCAATAATATTAAAAGAGCTGTGCCAAGTCTCCGAAACATAGCAATAAAAAATAATGATGAACATACAAGGATTGTCGAATAAGAACAGATGATGAAGATGATTCTCCTTTATCATCAAAAGAAGAAGAATATAAACAGTTCACTAAAATTATTTATGAGATGGAATTCAATGACTCCTACTTCATATCTCCAGGAGATCATGTTTATCCCATAATTATTATAATGAAAGAGCAGATCCTTTAATGGTAAAAATGGCAACTAATTATGGATTCCTATATCTAATCTATCTTGGAAAAGATCTTAAGGAAATTGAAAGATTTGATGACATTTAAATCCGAAGTATCCAAGTTTGCCCAAGGGAGATCGATATATTTAAAATTTTACTCAATAAGTCCTGAAGTTGATGAAATGATTTATTATCCCTCTGAACATATTATTACCATTGAATATGTTGGAAGAGATTTCCAACTTGAAGTTGGGAAAGAAAATAGACCCTTATCAAAAATTACAAGATCATGGATCAAATCCCGAAGAATTTTAAGGATAAAGGTCCTTTACTACATGGCAAAAATTTATATGAAAAGAAGTTTAAATGCTTATGCCAATATGAAGGATTGACCTTACTTACAAACAATGGAAAAGAAAAGTCTGAAATTTTAAAGCAATACATTGTAAAGTTTGATACTCATCAGATTGATGGATGTGTTATTACAATCCAAGAAGCATGTAGGATAAGAGAATGCCCCACATGCCGACAGAATCCAAGATAAAAGAAGACAATTGCATATGAAGACAATACCAACCAGACAATAATAGAGATATGGAGGTGACATAAAAAGAAGATGTGATATAAAGAAGAGAACCGTTTACAATAATGGAGAGACAAGTGCGCCTTTAATAATAGTAGAAAAATTATTGATGGAAAGAACGTAAGCAATGATGTAAGAGGCAAAAATTTTAAGCCTCATGTAGTTGTATAAATAGAAGCCTTCAGACTAGAGGAAAGGCAGAAGTTTTTGAGCTTTCAAACTGTGATAAAGCCAAAAATCCTTACTGTCCTCAATAGAAACTGTATATCAATTTTACAAATCTGAAATAGATTCACATTCCAATCCTCTGGAAAAAGATATGAATTTCTAAATTTTTATTCCCATAGATTCTTGAGAGATCTATTAGAAAATTTCTTTCTTACTTTAGTATTAAAGAGGGTTTCTCTTTAATCAAAGTTTAGGAAATTGTTCTTAGAAGTGATACAGTGAGAGCAGTTGCTGAAATAACAAAAATCCCGTGAAGGCATGAGGCCGTTGAAGGGAGCAGTTTGCATATTCAGAGCTCAAAGGTCACTCAATTCTGAGGATAAGAAATCAGATCAAAGTTAAGGTAAAACTATTATTTCTTGCTAAAATTAAAACGAATTTTCTAAGATCTTAGAGAATTGCAGGGACTATTATGATGATGATGATGATGATGATTAATAATTTTTGTTTGAAGATTTACATTTATAATAATGCTTATTATCATGATTACGTTAATTATCTAATATGCCATGATATACAATTAAAGGATTAGATAATTTATTAGAAGGATTGTTAGAAAAAATAAAAGAGATTACTATTCAAATGGAAAGAATGAATACATTATCTGAAGAATATAATAAACTTGAAGAAAAGTTTAAAGATCATGTTAAAGACTATTCTAATTTGTTAGAATATAGAATGTATTCATATATTGAAATCCAAATTAGAAGAAATACAAGATAAAATTAGTTTTAAATTATTTTATAAGGTAAGGGTATATTATGCAATTTATAAGAAATTGTTTCATTAAGGGTAATATAAACTTTTTTATGAATATGCCAAATAATAAGTTTGACCAAGGTCAATTATAAAAATCTCCCAGCGAAACAGGTCCTTACCTATTTGTAGACTTCTAATTTGATGACCCATTTCCACCGACATTCAAATTTGTGGCCCAATTTCTAATTTTTTAATATAAATGTTTCCACTAGTTTTCCTTGCTCCACAAGTACGTCTAGTGTATTTTAGAGATGGAGAACTTTAGAAATATGCAGCAATGTTAATAGTTCGGCAAGAGATTGTCCATGAAAAACCTTCAAGTTACCGTGTTTTCAACGAAATTGTATTATCTTGCATTTCTTGAAAGAGGCGGATAAAAATGATGCAGATACTCCTATGGCGGCTCATAGAGAAACAACAAATGGTATGCAAGCGCGTTCTAATAAAACAAAGACTCTTTCAAGAAAAGTTTAAAATGTGGCTTCTGTTTTTCAGCAAACTCGGGATCTATAAATGGATTTGAAGGGTGAAATTGCTGGCAATCAGAGAGGAATTTGGAAGAAAATTAGTATGAGTGATTTATCAACCAATCAAAGGGTAGAAGCTATCAAAGATCTTTAGAAATGAGTCAATGGCAATTTATAGTCAAGGGATGATGTGCATGCAAAAAATAAGAAAAAGGAAATTTGTGATGGAGTTTGGATTTGGTATCTCTTACAACTAAACCACGTGCATTTTGAAGAAGAGAGCTGTTCGAAAAAATCCCTGAAGCGTATGGGAACGTTGAGAAGTAATATGCAGTGAATACAAGTATCATTCCATGAGGAATAACGTTCAATTGTAATGTATTAGTTACTTCCAACTCGATCAATTGTAACACGAAAGAGATTAGTTTTGTTTTTATTCTAATTTAAACTATGAGAGCTGTAAAAGATAAGTTTTATCAAATAAGGAGATGCTTGTATTGGATTTCAAAATCTACCTATTGATTTCTATTTTCAATTCTCAACTTATGTAACTCAGTGTTATTCAAGTATTTGTGGCAATCAATAATTCATTGATATTCAATATTCTTTTTCAAGATATATTAAACTTGTGTTTAACATGACACGATCATATTCTTAATTCGAATTTGAAAATACGCGATTTACTAATTAAGTTTGACATTACGTGCGGAATTAATTTATTAAAATCAACAAGTGACTTTTTAATAGTTTCTAGATGATTAAGCATATAATTCAATTATCCTATGTTGAATTACCGCAGTTATAATATGGAAAGCAATAAACAATGAACACCAATACGATGACGGAGAAACCCAGCTAGGTAAAAACTATGGGACCAAGTCAGTTAGCTCCACTACAGACAATGTGAACTACAGTCTGTTTCCAGCCTAGCAAATTGCACTAGTTCCCGCTGTTGTAATTCCTGTAATCTCCAAGATTTGCTGTTCATCCAAACTCACGATCTGCTACCGTTAATACTATCTAACCACCCTGATAGATTTTTCGATCTACCTCCTGTAGCTTCAAAGATCTGCTGTAAATTTCAGACTCACAATCTTCTACAATTGTCTCTTCCAAGTGGATACCCAGGAATCACTTATTTCTGTTCTTCTTCCTGCGCTTGTAGTCCAACCTCTCTCAACCTTCAGGAACTTCTGAAATTCAACTGAGAAAGTACTTTCCTCTAAATGTTAAGGAAGTAAGGTATTTTAGATTCACGAACCTTGATTTTTTCCAAAACTTGGTTGCCGGATCTCAAGAATGATATGGATGAATCAATCTGTGAATTATGTTCTTGTATCTCTCAAAAGATGATATGAATATGTTATGCAATGAAAGCACANATTCCATGAGGAATAACGTTCAATTGTAATGTATTAGTTACTTCCAACTCGATCAATTGTAACACGAAAGAGATTAGTTTTGTTTTTATTCTAATTTAAACTATGAGAGCTGTAAAAGATAAGTTTTATCAAATAAGGAGATGCTTGTATTGGATTTCAAAATCTACCTATTGATTTCTATTTTCAATTCTCAACTTATGTAACTCAGTGTTATTCAAGTATTTGTGGCAATCAATAATTCATTGATATTCAATATTCTTTTTCAAGATATATTAAACTTGTGTTTAACATGACACGATCATATTCTTAATTCGAATTTGAAAATACGCGATTTACTAATTAAGTTTGACATTACGTGCGGAATTAATTTATTAAAATCAACAAGTGACTTTTTAATAGTTTCTAGATGATTAAGCATATAATTCAATTATCCTATGTTGAATTACCGCAGTTATAATATGGAAAGCAATAAACAATGAACACCAATACGATGACGGAGAAACCCAGCTAGGTAAAAACTATGGGACCAAGTCAGTTAGCTCCACTACAGACAATGTGAACTACAGTCTGTTTCCAGCCTAGCAAATTGCACTAGTTCCCGCTGTTGTAATTCCTGTAATCTCCAAGATTTGCTGTTCATCCAAACTCACGATCTGCTACCGTTAATACTATCTAACCACCCTGATAGATTTTTCGATCTACCTCCTGTAGCTTCAAAGATCTGCTGTAAATTTCAGACTCACAATCTTCTACAATTGTCTCTTCCAAGTGGATACCCAGGAATCACTTATTTCTGTTCTTCTTCCTGCGCTTGTAGTCCAACCTCTCTCAACCTTCAGGAACTTCTGAAATTCAACTGAGAAAGTACTTTCCTCTAAATGTTAAGGAAGTAAGGTATTTTAGATTCACGAACCTTGATTTTTTCCAAAACTTGGTTGCCGGATCTCAAGAATGATATGGATGAATCAATCTGTGAATTATGTTCTTGTATCTCTCAAAAGATGATATGAATATGTTATGCAATGAAAGCACAATGAAGCAACCATCTTAAATTCGTCCCAAACTTCTGTATTTATAGTTGGGAACG
Organism: Fraxinus quadrangulata; assembly: GCA_903798255.1. Lineage (NCBI taxonomy): Eukaryota > Viridiplantae > Streptophyta > Magnoliopsida > Lamiales > Oleaceae > Fraxinus > Fraxinus quadrangulata. The sequence goes on from CAIGRB010044554.1 coordinate 21,690, forward strand.
TTTAGGTTTTATGAGCCGTGTAAAACTCTTCAAAATCTCAAATTAGTTCTGACCGCATAAATGTGTCGCTCGAGCGAGGAGGACGTTTCGCTCGAGCGACAGTGTGGCGAAGGTCAAGCCAGGATGATCCTGCTTCATCCGCTCGAGCATGACTTCGACGAGCAGCTAGCAAAAAATCGACGTGAAACCTTCTTGTTCCAAACATGAAACCCCAGACCCTAAGCTTACCTACCAACTCTGAAACTTTACAATTTAGTCCCTAAATTTTTATAATCGTTCAAGTTGGTCTTTTTGTTTACAGAACCGCCGATACAATATATAAACCTAACAAACTCCCCCTTTGGCATTCTGTGACAAAACCAAATACAATACAAAAAAAAAATACTATCAAGACTACCTAAGTTACTCAAGGTCTTCTATTTTCTGCATTCCTTGGTATAGCTATTTCCTGAAATCAAAACTCAATACCCAGTGTAAAAACACGTGATACAGGAAATAAAAAACTCATGAACACAAATAGGCATGGTAGTTTGAGACGTGACATTAATGTCAATCAAAACACCAACTGAAACATTAACATCAAAAACTCAAACAGCTATAAAGATGCTATGCACATTCTCCCCCTTACCACGAACTCTCAATGTTTTTATGCAGTATGCAAAATGTATCTATGTCTCTCCCTAATAACACCTTTGACATAAAATACAAATGCAATCAAATCTTAATTTCATTAAATGCTTTCCCTATCTATTATATTTTCTTATTTTCTCTCTTTCTTTTTGTCACAAATGACTAAGGGTGCAATATAAAATTCAAATTTAAACATGAATATATAACAGTCCAAAAAACAGTTGATAACATGAACAAGCATAATTAACAAGTAGTAAACCTCCCCCACATACTCAATTTAAGTCAGAATGGAGTAAATTGTATAAGTGGCTCGTATGTGTAAAGTGTCAATAATTCTCTTTAAGTAGGACTCCAAACTTTAATTTTATGAGAAGGGACCTGCTAAATATCACTGTCAATAAGTATATTCCTCTACTTATGAAAATCAAACCATAAAGCACAGTTGAATCTATAAATTAATGCTCATTTTGTATTAATATTTTCTTTTCTCCCCCTGTCTTTGAGAAATTATTTTTTTCAATTCTTTCAATATTGTAAGTTCATTATTATTTTTTCACATATTAAGTGCATGCTCTTCTTCATTAAGTGACCAAAATGACCCATGTAACGAGTTTTAAGCCGGTTAACCCAAGTCAGTTGACCATATGTATCAGGTTATAAGAAACCCCACAGGCTTAATTGCTCAAGTCAAATAGGCTTCGAATAAGAATATAAGATATTGAGCTTTTTATAGCAGGAAATAAATTTGAGCTTAGGTCTAATAAACAAGGTCAATTCATGTTCAAAGTCACCTTACTAACATGTGATTGTCATCCCAAATCTCATACACGCGCTAGAGTCCCACTCATAAAATCATAGTGTGTGCGGTGCAGATAGTATATGAAGACACATATACTAAGTACTCCATAATAACCTAAGAAAGTAATGGAAACTATGCTACAGCTTATCAATTATGTCCATACATGATCACAACATGCAAGTTTAAGAATGTCATATATGCTGCAATAAAAATTTCATCATTTTTTTAATCTAATTTTTCATTTTTTTTATTTTAAAGTATGAATGCACCAAGCACAAAAAAAAAATAAAATGGCAAACACAATAAAAATAAAATATATGCATGAGTTTTCTACCTAAAAAATAAATAAACAAATATGATGCATGCATAAATCAATGTCATATAGTGATAAGGCACAAGCATACACTAAAAGTACCTAATCAGTTAGGTATGCAAATGCTCTTTCCTTTAAGAGCACCGTGATCTATTTCAAAAATTTTCAGATCACTTTTCTTCACCCAAACTTGCCTAATGACAAGAATCTTTCCGATATGAGTAATTAACGTAGCCAATTTACTTACCTGATTAGTAAGGAAGTTAATCTGACCAACATAATCCTGATTCTTATTTATATTTTTGTTCAGAAAATGATGACACCTAGGCTTTATGTGTCATAACTCACCACAATGAAAACATGTAGGGATAAACCTAGGACCAAGGTTATGAGATCGTTGATATCTATTCCTAGGTTAGCAGGTCCTACGCTGTCTAGTAGGCATCTGTCTAACAAATCTCTTATCCTTAATATCAGGGTTAGGCACATATTTAGGCTGGTCAGTAGCAGGGACAAACGTGATCTTAGAAGTACTAACACTGTTTTCCTTAAAACCTAGACCTCTCTTATTTCCAGTCGGCTTGTCCATTCCTAAAATGTTATCTAACTTTTCAGAACCAGTAGAGAAAGCAAGCAATTGAGACTTAGAATATTCTAAATCGCTCAGAAGGTTCTTAACCTGGATTTCTAAGGTCTCTTTCTCAATGGTCAACTCACTGACTCTCCTAGAGGACTTATCAAGCTTGCTGGTGAGGTTCTTAACCTGAAGCTCTAAGGTTTCATTCATAGATTTCACTTCACTCAGGATCGAGGTAGATTCTTTAATGTACGCTACTAACTTCTCATTTTCCAATTCAAGTTCCTTATTCTTCGCACTCAAGGCTTTGTTTTTAGTAAAAAATCTTAAGACTCTCATCATACATATTATCATAAGCCTCTTGGATATCTTCATCACTCATAGATTCTTCATCAGAATCCTCACCACTACTTACGTTCTCGGCCTTCACACTCTCCTTATCAGATTCATTCCTAATTCTAGTATTAAAGGCAATATCTTTCTACTTTCATCGTGAGTGAATTTCTCACTCTGATTGTCCGACTTAGACTCATCATCAGTGAAAGAAGCATTCATGGCCTTATCCGAGTTTTTCCTATTGCTATGGCACTCACTCCTAACATGGCCAAAACCTCGACAATTATGGCATCTCGTAGATTTAGAACTCTTCCTAAACTCACTTGGACCATTTCTATGTTTCTCTCGAGGTTTCTGTTTATTCCTAAACATTTTTCAAAATTTCTTAGCAAGGTAAGCTAACTCCTCATCATTAGGAGAATTTGAATCTGAGGACTCCCTATGACTATTCCTCACAGTGTTTAAGGTCAATGACTTATCGTTTGTAGTATTATCTAATGTCAATTCATAAGTCTGGAGAGATCCAACCAGCTCTTCAATCTTAATTGAATCTAAGTCCTTGCTTTCCTCTATAGCCGTGACTTTAGGCCTAAACCTTTCAGATAAGGATCTAAGAATGTTTCTTACAATTTTAGGTTCCGGGATTCTCTCACCTAGGTTGAAACTAGAATTAACTATGTCATTTAAGCTCACATAGAATCCATCAAATGTCTCATCCTCTTTCATCTGAATCTCTTCAAACCTAGTGGTCCACATCTGTAATTTAAAGTTTTTAACAGCCTGAGTTCTCTCATGTGTGGTCTGTAGAATGTCTCAAACTTCTTTAGCAACCTCACACATAGATATTCTCCTAAATTCTTCCAGGGATACCACCATAAATAAGGCATGCAAAGCTTTGCTATTCCAACTACACTCATCTAAGTTTGTCCTAGTCCAATTAGAAATGTGAGTTGGGGTTACTATGTTTTCTATAGTTGTACTAGAGGCACTCCAACCATTCACCACACTCAACCAAATCCGTTCATCCATAGATTTTAAGAACGCTCTCATCCTAACTTTCCAATATGCATAATTAGTATCATCAAAGTATAGCGGGACGGACAATAACCTACTCATCTAGACAAATTAAGGTTAGGAATCAAAATTAGGCTCTGATACCAATTGAAAATACGCGATTTACTAATTAAGTTTGACCTTGCATGTGGAATTAATCAATTAAAATCAACAAGTCACTTTTTAATAGTTTCTAGATGATTAAGCATACAATTCAATTATCATATATTGAATTACCGCAGTTATAATATGGAAAGCAATAAACAATTAACACCGATATAATGACGGAGAAACCCAGTTAGGTAAAAATGTCGGGACCAAGCCAGTTACCTCCACTATAGACAATGTGAATTACAGTCCGTTTCCAGCCTAACAAATTCAACTAGTTCCTGCTGTTGTAATTCCTATAATCTCCAAGATCTATTGTTCCTCCAGATTCACGATCTGCTACCGTGGATACTATCTAACCACCCTGCTAGATTTCTCGATTTACCTCAAGTAGCTTCAAAGATCTGCTGTAAATTCCAGACTCACAATCTTCTGCAATTGTCTCTTCCAAGTGAATACCCATGAATCACTTATTTCTGTTCTTAGGGGTTGCACTTGCAGTCCAACCCCTCTCAACCTCCAGAAACTTCTGAAATCCAACTGAGAAAGTACCTTCCTCTAAATGTTAAGGAAGTAAGGTGTTTTAGATTCACGAACCTTGATGTTTTTCCAAAACTTGGTTGTCGGATCTCACGAATGATATGGATGAATCAATCTGTGAATTATGTTCTTGGATCTCTGAAAAGATGATATGAATATGTTATGCAATGAAAGCACAATGAAGCAACCATCTTAAATTCATCCCAGACTTCTGTATTTATAATAGGGGACGTTTAGGTGTTATAGGCCGTGTAAAACTCTTTAAAATCATGAATTAGGTCAGGTCGCATAAATGTGTAGCTCGAGCGAGGAGGACGTTTCGCTCGAGCGACAGTGGGGCGAAGGTTGAGCCAGGATGATCCTGCTTCATCCGCTCGAGCATGACTCTGGCGAGTAGCTAGCGAAAAATCGACGTGAAACCTTCTTGTTCCAAACATGAAACCCCAAACCCTAAGCTAACCTACTAACTATGAAATTTTACAATTTAGTCCCTAAACTTCTATAATCGTTCAAGTTGATCTTTTTCTTCACAGAATCGCCAATACAATATATAAACCTAACAGAATTCATATGCAAAGTACGCATTCAATCACACGATTATCACACATGATTACACACGTCATAAATATTATTCATAATATCTATTGCCCGTGTGTTAAATATGTAGTGTTCAACTTGTTGCGAGTTTTTCAACACAACAAATAAGCAACTTAATTGTNCTCAACAAGTCACTTTTTAATAGTTTCTAGATGATTAAGCATACAATTCAATAATCATATATTGAATTACCGCAGTTATAATATGGAAAGCAATAAACAATTAACACCGATATAATGACGGAGAAACCCAGTTAGGTAAAAATGTCGGGACCAAGCCAGTTACCTCCACTATAGACAATGTGAATTACAGTCCGTTTCCAGCCTAACAAATTCAACTAGTTCCTGCTGTTGTAATTCCTATAATCTCCAAGATCTATTGTTCCTCCAGATTCACGATCTGCTACCGTGGATACTATCTAACCACCCTGCTAGATTTCTCGATTTACCTCAAGTAGCTTCAAAGATCTGCTGTAAATTCCAGACTCACAATCTTCTGCAATTGTCTCTTCCAAGTGAATACCCATGAATCACTTATTTCTGTTCTTAGGGGTTGCACTTGCAGTCCAACCCCTCTCAACCTCCAGAAACTTCTGAAATCCAACTGAGAAAGTACCTTCCTCTAAATGTTAAGGAAGTAAGGTGTTTTAGATTCACGAACCTTGATGTTTTTCCAAAACTTGGTTGTCGGATCTCACGAATGATATGGATGAATCAATCTGTGAATTATGTTCTTGGATCTCTGAAAAGATGATATGAATATGTTATGCAATGAAAGCACAATGAAGCAACCATCTTAAATTCATCCCAGACTTCTGTATTTATAATAGGGGACGTTTAGGTGTTATAGGCCGTGTAAAACTCTTTAAAATCATGAATTAGGTCAGGTCGCATAAATGTGTAGCTCGAGCGAGGAGGACGTTTCGCTCGAGCGACAGTGGGGCGAAGGTTGAGCCAGGATGATCCTGCTTCATCCGCTCGAGCATGACTCTGGCGAGTAGCTAGCGAAAAATCGACGTGAAACCTTCTTGTTCCAAACATGAAACCCCAAACCCTAAGCTAACCTACTAACTATGAAATTTTACAATTTAGTCCCTAAACTTCTATAATCGTTCAAGTTGATCTTTTTCTTCACAGAATCGCCAATACAATATATAAACCTAACAGAATTCATATGCAAAGTACGCATTCAATCACACGATTATCACACATGATTACACACGTCATAAATATTATTCATAATATCTATTGCCCGTGTGTTAAATATGTAGTGTTCAACTTGTTGCGAGTTTTTCAACACAACAAATAAGCAACTTAATTGTCTAAATGGTGTGTAAAATTCAAATAAAACATAATGAATGCATATTCAGTCACAAACACAATAATTAACTAAATAAACGATAAGTTTTGAATTAAAAACTAAAAATCGATGGTTTTGTCAGCCATCCAATACACAAAAGTGTTTAGCCTAGCATTGTTATATCAAAATTATAAGAAAGATACAGAAACATCACCCTAGGTAAAGCAAGCAATGAAGAACTTGAAAACTCAAAAACTTCACTTTCAAACTTCGACAAGAGCTTTGGAACTTCAAATCTTCTTATTAGATCCCTTCTTGCAAGCTCAAACTACGATAAAAACTAGGTTGGAGGTGTTATGGATGGCCCCTAAGTCTTATACAATGTAAAAGATATCATTCCTAATTTTACTAAAATAAGAAAAAAGGAAACAAATTTTTTTCTCGAATTTGTTCATGGTGTGCGCCTCTAAGGCTCATTTGAGCTTTTGGCGGTCCTAGTGCAAGATGGGGCAAGTACAAACCAAAACGCACGCCTCATTTCTTTTCTGAACAGCCTTCAGTATTTCTTCTTCCCGATATTCGATTGAGTGATTCAAAGTGCGTTGGAAAACTAACTAAAAAGGTACAATTATTCCATAAATATCATGTTTCCAATTCGAATGTTTACTATGCAAAAAATGGGTCTCAATTTGAGATTGAAAATCTGAATTATAACTTTTTCGGCTGAAAATTGACGTATGATAATATTTTGACTATACTTTACCCATTTGACTTCTTTTCTCATTCAATTAATCCCTAGCACATCTCAAATCTTCATCTTGCGGTCCGACACATCTTTCAATTTATTGCACTTTAGGCCCAAACTTTGGATTTCTTGCAATGTAGCCCTTTTTTGTTCGTTTTCTTCAATTCTGCCATAATCATCGAATTTTACTTGTCAAGCATAACTGATGTAGGACAATTGTATTGTAAATTGGATTATGATTAAATATTTATAATAAGATGTTTAGTTGTAATAAGTTTTATCTTTTTAATCTAATACTAATTAGAATAAGATTTCTAATTCATTTAAGATTTGAATTTTTTAAATTTCTTTATTTTAATTTCCTATTATTAGTAGAAGTAGGAAATGATTTTACCTATAAATATAGGGGTATTGTACACTTTTTGAAGAATCAATCATATATCAATACAAAGCAAGATTATTCCAATATAATTCTGATTTTCAATTCTTATTATAAGAATTTCATAAACACTTCCACACAAAGGTACTGGTGGTAGTAGAACTGTCGACAACGAACGGAGTCTCGACAAACTCGAACAACGAATCGAGAGGATAGATGAAACCCTTAATAATATCACGCACATGATGATTGTGTTGAGTCTTGAAAGAATTGCAAGCCCATGGAAAAGCATGCTAACAAGAATTTGCAGACCTTAACTGCTATGAATGTTGGTTGTTTCAATAAGTTAGAACACGGCAGCATGTGGCCAGAGAATTTCCTCGAGCCCCAGCCAAGTTCGAATACACACAAATTATCAAGGATCTTTTTTCTTCAACAAAACTCGAGGACGAGATTTTTTCAAGTGGGAAAGATTGATGTAGAACAATCATATTGTCAATAGTATTAGGATTAAATATGTATAATGAGATGTTTAGTTGTAATAAGTTTTATCTTTTTATTCTAATATTAATTAGAATAGGATTTCCAATTCATTTAAGATTAGGATTTTTTAAATTTCTTTATTTTAATTTCCTATTATTAGTAGAAGTATGAAATAATTTTGCCTATAACTATAGGGATATTATACACTTTTTGAAGAATCAATCATATATCAATATAAAGCAAGATTATTCCAATATAATTCTTATTTCCAATTCTTATTATAAGAATTTCACAAACGCTTCTGCACCAGTAACTTACATAGAATTAAGTTATAATTCATCAAAATGACCCACAAAGATCTTAGCTTAATGGCCAAGATCTTATCAAGAGCTTGAAAACACTACAGAGGTATTTAAGGGAAGGAAAATGAGGACTTGGAAAATGAAGGAATCAGAAACTTCAAGGACTATATTGCAGCAATCAGAAACTTTTGAGGAAGATTCACAACAAATAGAAAATGTAGGGATAAGACGGCATAATATTGAAATTTCAAGGACTATCCACTCAGCCGAAACTAGTTTGGACAGGGGCAGTAAACATCTACGCAACTTGGATGAAGTTCTTAGAAGTTTGGGACCAGTTGCAAATTGGGATGAAGACCAAGTGAAACATAGTTTATTGAATCATTTTAAGAGCTATAGAATCGAGCTAAGCTCGCAACTTAGATAAGTTGTAGAGAACTTAGATAATGGTATCATTAATAGATCGACTAAAAGGTTGAAATGTTAACAAGCAATTAAATCAGAGACCAATTTGGTCAACCAGACCAATGGTAGTCACAAAAAGAATAATCAAGTTTCAGTTTTAATTCCAAGCGCACTTGGGCCACTTGTGAAAGGTGGTTTTAAGGCATTGTTGGAGTTGGTTGACCCTTGGCTTGGTTGTAAAGAATATTGCACAAAAATTCAATCACCAATCAATTAAAAATAATTTAAGCAATATGAGATTGGATGTGCAAAGCTATAATAAATAGGATATTCTAGAGTCCGCACTAAAGGCGATGGATGCAAGTGAAGTGAGAGCGGATACCTCACCTTTCTATCAGAGCACAAAGGAATATGTCATGGACGCTTTTGTATTCACTCAAGGAGATCAGAACTAAGCTATGATTTTCTGAAATTGGGGTATAATAACAAATGTACAAAATCTCTTTCAACTAGTAAGTCAAGAAATGAACATGTGCCAAAGAATTATTTCACACGACAATGATGGTGAGAAGTATGACTAGGGCGAACAAAGTATACTTTATTTAACTCTTATATTGTATTTCCCTTCTCAGAATGGAGTAAGTTTATTTTTGCACCTTTCATTGGAGATCTGTTCATCCCTCCTATCTATGTACATTTTTCAACTTTTTCAATAATAAAATATTACAAATATTGTGGTATGTGAATGCCTTACCATTCTTAAGTGCATAAACACTGTGCATTGTAATTGTTTCCTAACTGCTTTTATTGTCTACATCTAGCTGTTAGGAATAAGTAATTGGGTTAGTCACTCATTTTCTGCTATAAAACATAACTGATCTTGAACAAGTCCAGTTGATGACTTTCAAGACAATCACTCCTTTCCATAGAACCATGCATATCCAATCCAACTAAACTATGAACACAAGTTGGTGGAGGAAGTTTCTCAGTAACCTAAAATGTTTTCCTTGTCTGCCAGAATCCTCTTAGCTAAAATTGGATGTCCAAACATAATTCCTTTTCGAACCTTGAAGTAACGTTTCTCCTAGATGATAACCAAATTAGTCTCTTTGAAACGGTATAGAACAAGGTCAGATTCTTTAGGTATTCATTAAACAAAGAAGCAAAAATCGAGAAGTTATTTATGAACACTTCGATATGATCTAAAGAGCATAATATATATATATGCAAAGGTATCTTAAGGACATGTGAATATTGTCTTCATCTGATTCTTTTGGGCTACGGGATTTGATTGTAACCCGAATTACCATAAAACAAAAAAAGAAAAAAAATGTAATGAGAATGGCCAGCAATTCTTTCCAACATCCAATTAATAAATTGCAAAGGAAAGGGATCCTTTTGAATTACACCATTAAGATTGCGAAAATCAATGTGAATTCTCCATCCGATAATTCTCCTTGTCGAAATGGGCTTATTGTTCTAATATTTCATTACCACGATTCCTTCTTTCGCTAACACAACTTGAAATGGATTGCCCCATGCACTATCTCAGTTTGGATAGATAATCCTGGCACCAAAAAGCTTCAATACCTCATCTCTGACCAGCCAAAATGGTTTGGTTTGGTTTGATATGAAAATTTCCAATAGTTTTAAAATGGTTTGGTTGGAAAATAGGTCAAAATTGTCGAATTTGAACCGTGTTAACCCCTACTTGTAATATTATGAACACCCCGTCTTTATTGTTGATTGATTGATGTAAGATTCAGTACTAAAATGTTATATATACTTGCCTTGCTTATGTTATATTCATACTTGTATAAATAGTATATATATGCCTATAATTGTAGACAATGCATACACTTGTGAAAATTATGAAAAAATGAATTGTCATAAAAAGGTTGAATCGATTCTAATTTGAGTATCCAGTGCTAGTTTCAAAAGTTTAGAATCAGTACAGAAGCACACAGTTCTCGATTTTTGGAACTAGGACCTGTAAGAAGTTGAAGAAATGAAAATGCTCTTCTATGTAGAAGAGGAAAAAAAAAACAAAATGGAAAACAATTGCTTTTCAATTGAAGAAGAATTGAGCAGCTTATTTTATACGTCCACCATTGCTTCAATATTTATACAGACAATTACAATGGTCTAGAATCCTACTCAAAACTAATTGGTTGAAAAATAAAACTATACAACAGAATTTACAATAGAAAATACTATACACCATACACATAACAGAATGCAAAATTGCTCCTTAGTGCGTCTGCTTGTGATGACATTTCTACCCTTCACCATCACGCCTTTATTTCCTTTGCTGGTTATCAACTGTCTGCTATTGATTGTGCTGAGTCATAGCTTCATATTTCAACACCCCCCGCAAGATGGAGAGTGGATATCAATGACTCCCATCTTGTTCATGTGTCGGTAAAATTGAGATGAGTTTAATGACTTTGTCAAAATGTCAACAACCTATGAATCACTATTAAGGTGTTTAGTGATTACACTTCCTTCCTAAATTTTATCCCTTATTAGGTGGCAATCCAACTCAATGTGCTTAGTTCTCTCATGGAAAATTGGGTTGGCTGCTATGTGAAGAGCTGATTTGTTATCACATAATAGAGTAGCTTCATGTGGATGATTAATTTTCAAGTCTTGGAACAAAAACCTGAGCCAAGTGAGCTCACAACATGCATTTGCTATTGCCTTATATTCTGCCTCTGCTAAAGACCTGGATATTTTGCTTTGCTTCTTCGATTTCCAAGATATTAATGAGCTTTCAAGCATCACACAATACCCTGTGACACTTCATCGTGTATCAGGACAAGCTCCCCAATCTGAGTCACAATAAGTATGGAGCTGCAATTCTGATTTAGCAGGAAATAGTAATCCATGTCCTAGTGCTCCTTTTATGTATCTCAAAACCTTGTTGACAGCACTGAGATGAGAGGTGCGAGGTGCACTCGTGAATTAACTCAATAACTGTATTGAATACGAAAGGTCTGGCCTAGTAATTGTTAGATACAATGCCCTTCCAATGAGCCTTCTATATCTGCTAGAATCAGGAAGTAGTTCTCCATTAGTTTTAGAAATCCTCCTATTTTGATCCAGAGGTAATCTTGCTGGCACACTCCCTAATGTCCCTGAGTTTGATAGTATGTCCAAACCGTATTTTCGTTGGCAAATATAGATTCCTCTATCAGACCTTTCTACCTCTATTCCCAAAACATATTTCAATATGCCTAAACCCTTGATCTTAAATTCCTTATCAAGCTGAGCCTTAAGAGAATCAGTGTTGTTTGCTTCACTGCTAGCCACAATAATATCATCTACATAGACAAGTATGGTAGTGAAGGAACTCCCATTCGACCTTGTAAATAGGCTATAGTCTGCTTTTGATTGAGTGAACCCTTGTTCGATGATGAAATTTGAAAACTTGGAATACCATTGTCGAGAAGCCTACTTGAGGCCATAAATACTTTTCAGCAACTTACACACACCTTCAAGCCCCCTACATCTGGATGACTAGGAGGTACTTCCATATACACTTCTTCTTCTAAATCCTCGTGTAAAAACGCATTTTTTACATCGAATTGATGCAAAAACCATTCATTTACAGCAGCAACAGCAAGCAAGGTCCTGGTGGTTACCATTTTTGCAACAGGCGAAAACGTTTCATGGTAATCTAATCCCTCTTGTTGTGTGTATCCCTTCGCCACAAGCCTGGCTTTATATCTTTCAACACTCCCATCAGCTTTATACTTTACCTTATACACCCATTTGCACCCAATGGATCTCTTGTTGGGAGGAAAGTCTGTTACAATCCAGGTGTTATTCATCTCAAGGGCAGTAATCTCGGCATTCATGGCTTTACACTAGTCAGGTGAATCAAGTGCTTCTTGGTATGTGTTAGGCTCAACGTGTGTGGTTATAGAAGTTATAAAAGCTTTATGGTTACTTGACAATCTATGGTTTGATATTGTAGCACTGAGAGGAAATGACTTACCTGGAGTGCGAAGACCTTTGCCCTTATCCAACTTATGTGATAGATAAAGTGATGTCTGCTGACAGATATAGTTTTCAAGATAGGAGGGAGTTCTTTTGGTTCTTAAGAACCTATGTGTTGGTTGCTGAACATCAAATGGTTCTTGCTCTTACTCTTATTCTTTAAAATCTGATGAAGGAGTTGGTTCTGTAGGATGACTATCTGATTCATGACTTGAGGGATAATTTTCATGATCATTTCCATCTATCATTACTTCATTAGTGGCGTTTGTGGAAGAAACAGGAATATGGTGTTCTCTTTCAGTATAAGTAGGAATGGATTGTGTTACTTTCATTGTACTATTTTCATATGTACTGTCATCTTTGCAAGGAAATTGATCCTCATAAAATACTACATTCCTTGAGATAAAAACTTTATTGGATTCAAGATCAAGAAGTTTATATCTCTTTATTCTAAAAGGATATCCTAAAAATATACATTTCTTGGCTCTTGGCTCAAATTTGGTCATATGGTTAGCCAAGTTTAAAGCAAAAGCGAGGCATCCAAAGACTTTGAGGCATAAGTAGTGTGGCTTATGTTTGAATAAGATCTCAAAAGGGGATTTTGTTTCTAAGCAATGGTGAAGGTGTTCTGTTGATTAAATATACTGCAGTGGGATGCAGTCACTCCAATATCTTATAGGGATAGAACTTTGGATTTTTTAGGCTCTTGCAACATTGAGCATATGTTGGTGTTTTCTCTCAACAATAGCATTCTGATGTGGTGTCTCAACACACGTTCTCTAGTGTATAATTCCATCTTTGTGGTAGTATTCTTTCATTTCAAATTCTCCCCATTGTCTGTTCTAATCACTCTCACTTGTGACTGGAATTGAGTATTAATTAGAGTACAAAAACCTTGCAAATCTGCAATTTCATCTAATTTTGATTTTAACATGTATACCCATGTACATCTACTAAATTCATCTACTATGGAAAGGAAATATTAAGATCCATCATACCTAGTTTGTATGCAAGGACCCCAGAGGTCACAATGTATGAGATCAAAGGTTTTCTTGGATTTATGATGACTGACAGAATATGGTAACCTATGCATTTTAGCCATAGGACAAACTGAGCAAAATTCTTTAACAAGTCTAGGAGTGCAATTAATTTTTAACAAATCTATTCTAGAATCAGGTAGATGTCCCAGCCTGTAGTGCCAGAGATTGAAGTCTTTATTGTTGCTAGATATGGTTGCTGATATGGGAGTTTTGTTTGGAGTAAGAGAGAGTGCTTATGTTAGAACTGAGAGAGAGACTTGTGTTTGCAGAATGTGGTATAGTCCTTGCCTCACTTCACCTATTCCAGTCGTTTTCAAGGTCGAAAGGTCCTGCACGAAACAATTTTCAGAAAAGAATATGAGACAACATTTAGAGGTTTGTGTTAGCTTCCTAGCTTATATTAAATTAAATGTGAAGGATGGAACACAAAGCACATTATTCAGAGTTATATTTTCTGTGACTTTTACAGTTCCCTTGTGTGTAACATTCACCAGATTACCATTTGGAAGGGAGACTGAATAAGAAACTTTGGCTGGAGGACTGCTATAAAACAAAGTGCAGCAAACCATATGGTATGTTGCTCCTGTGTAAATTATCCATGGTGTTTTAGGACCTTTCCTAGTTTTGACATCATAGATGGATAAACAAGATGAAATACGAGAGATTTTTGGAGCTTGTGTGTCTATAGTTGTACGTTGGTAGTGATTTGTTGTTTTGTGACTGCAATAGAGCCATAAGCTGTGTATACTGCTCCTGAGTGAATGTCACCTGATTGGCATCATCAGCACTTCCTTGGGTCTGTAAGGAAACCAAATTGGCATTTCCTTTTCCTTTCCCATGTAATCTATGTCCAGGAGGATATCCATGTATCGTATAGCACTTGTCCACAGAATGACCTGTCATACGACAGTGGCTGCAAGTATCTTTATTGGGATTGGCCTTGGTGCATCTTTCTAGTGAATGTCCGGGCACTTTACAAAAGGTGCAATAGTATTTTCTCTTAATGGTTCCATTCTGCCTTGTTGTATTATAGGAGATTCCCCTCGCAGCAAAGGCCATGGAATCAGGCACAGAGGTGTCCTTTGAGATCTGTCTCCTTTTCTCCTCTTGCTGAACTATAGAGTATACTTCATTTAGAGTAGAAAACGGCTTTATCAGTAGGATTTGAGCCTTGATTGCCTTATATGACTCATTCATCCCCATCAAAAACTTTATTACCCAATCTCTTTGTTGGTTTTCAATCACATATTTGAATCATCCACAAGTGCAGTTAGGAATGGACTCATAGTTCATTAATTCATCAAGAAGTGTCTTATATTTTGAGAAGTACATGCTTACCATATCATCATTCTGCATTAGAGTGGCAATGGACTATTTAACCTCATAAATCCGTGGGGCATTTTGTTGTCCTAACTGATGTTCTAAATCTAACCATAGCTCACGAGCTGTGTCTGCATAGAGTGTATGAGATTTGATATCAATAGACATGGTGTTTTGCAGCTAGTGACTATGTCATTGCAACGTAGCCAATGTTCCATCAGGAAGTTGCTGGTATCTACTGGTTCACTAAGACTCCCATCAATGAAACCCAGTCGGTTCTTAATTCGAAGTTTCCTTTTTGTGGACCTTGCCCAAGCATAATAATTAGTATTGTCGAGCAGGTGAATGACCAGTACTGCACCTGATTTTTCGTTTGCACCAATATAGTAGGGGTTGCTGGGATGAGTATGATCACTCGAATGAATGTTTGGCATTAGATTAATGTTCACATTCTGTTCATTATTTGCATTTTGATATGCTATTTCCATTGTAATACTTTGATTATCTGCTATTGTTTATGGCTCTGATACCATGTAAGAAGTTGAAGAAATGAAAATGCTCTTCTATGTAGAAGAAGAAAAAAAAAACAAAATGGAAAACAATTGTTTTTCAATTGAAGAAGAATTGAGCAGCTTATTTTATACGTCTACCATTGCTTCAATATTTATATAGACAATTAGGATGATCTAGAATCCTACTCAAAACTAATTCGTTGAAAAATAAAACTATACAACAGAATTTACAATAGAAAATACTATACACCAGACACATAACAGAATGAAAATTGCTCCTTAGTGCGTCTGCTTGTGATGACCTTTCTACCCTTCACCATCACGCATTTCTTTCCTTTACTGGTTATCAACTGTCTACTGTTGATTATGCTGAGTCATAGCTTCATATTTCAACAGGACCATATTTTTTATATGAAACTGGTTCAGACTATCCTTCATATTCCAGTTAAAATGTCCACCATTACTCCTATCTTTAGGCCATAAGGAGGATATATAAGATAATATTTTCTAGCGTCAAATAGATTTGCAATCAAACATCAACCCATGTTGGAAAGTGAGCTGAGTTTTAGGTTCATTCCTAGTTCACAAGCTCACTCATGCAAACCAAAGGTCGTGGATGAAGGTGAGGGCCGCGATGAATATTGGGGCGTCGTTGTCGAGGTATGGACAAGTTCGTAGGAATGGCGAGCGCTTGATGATGTGCTTGGTGAGTGTCACTTGACCTCTCGATCAAACTGGTAGCCACGCGGAGATCTAGCAAAACTAGTTAGTAACATATAGAAAGACTATTGATTTGATACTGTCCAAGTTCTAAAGTTCTTTTCTGAAACAAAATTGCAACATTATTTTAACGTGTTCGTGATAAATAGAGCAATAGTGGAGCAAAATTGTATAATACACTAAAATCTCCTATAATTATGTACAAATCATTCTAACACTCTCCCCTCAAGTTGGTGCACAGTGGCGGATCCAAAAAAAAAATTGGACACCGGCTAAAACGCAAAAAATAAATAAATAAAAATAAAAATTACGCATAAAAAAAAATTTTACTCATTCTATTTTTTTTTTTTTTTAAAAAAAAAAATAAATAAAAAAAAAAATTACCCAAAAAAAAAAATTTTAATAATTTTTTTTTTTTTTTTTTTTTTACTTAGGATTTGGGCTGGAGGGATGGGCTGTAGCAGAGGCTGGCCCATCCCTGGATCCGCCCCTGTTGGTACATAGATATCTTGCATGCTGAACTTGTACAGTGAATTGGATAACATTCCACTTGAAACTGCCTTGGTTAGGATATCAATCAAGTTGTCTTCAGATTTTAAGAATGGAAATTCAATAATCCAAACATCGAGCTTTTCTTTAATGAAGTGCCTATATATTTCTACATGCTTAGTGCGATTAGAGGTGGCAACGGGCCGAACCTATTATGCTCGACTCGTTACTCAAGGGCCAAGCCAAGTTTCTACTCGCGAGCTCATTTTTTTTATTTTTCTTATAGATAAAACTCTCATCCTTTATCCGTGTCTGGGATCGAGTACTTAAATTTCGAGTATACATGTTAAAAATTGTACACGAACAACTTGTTACGTAATTTTTTTAAAAAAATAACAAATTTTGTTAATATAGTTAAATTAAATATCACTTACCCGACGATATGCAATTTCGACATATTTATCTTGCAGTCAGAAATGAGCATCTTATCGATCATTCATGTACATTAATGATTCCAAAATATCTTCTTTCAATCGGCTCCTGACCTCGAATAAACCCTCTTTCCTTCACTAGAAGTAAACTCCGAAATTACAGTGCTAATCAGATATGTTAGTAGGTCTTTTACAATCACATAAACCACTGGCTATCGTCAATAGTATTTTCGCTAGAATTCAATTGTTTCTTCTAAACTTTTTTTAATTGATTTATTATTAGGCTTATTATGATTAAAGTAATCAAGTAATTCAGCAAGCTATGCATTTGGACTTGCGTCTGATATCTGATTACATGTGGTAAACATACTAATGCTAGAAGAATCTTGCATCATATATATACGTATTAATGCTTTCAAATAAATTATATAGTTTATCGTCATCTTCTTCAATATAGCAGGAAGAGTAGGTGCATATGGTACCCGACTAATATTTGCACTCATTCGTTCTATATATAATTCATACATTTCACATAAAGTTTGTTCTAAATTTCTGTAAGTGCTGGGTATATTAAAAGTTAACTTTTGAAATCTGATCTAGTACCTGATAAATTTTATCGAAGATCCATGATGCATGGTAAAGGAAATAACATAGACAAGTCCTCCCAATATTTTCTAAACTTTAGTTTCGTAGAATATATAATTTCACTAAAATTTGGGTCATTTTTGTATTTATGAAAAGCAGTTGCAATTATATAAAGACGTTCAAGCACCATACAACTAGTGAGATAATACATTCCAGATAAAATATTTATAGTCATAAAAACTTGTCAAATTTTTTTAAATTTTAAAAGCTAAAAGTAAATCTAATCCATTCAAAATAGTGTTATCATCATTTTTAATATGCATATTGTTATAAAATTTAGTTATAAATTTTCAAATCATTCGCATGATTTTAATAATAAGTAAGTGAAGTTACATTTATATCCAACGTCACTAACAAATGTTTTCGTATTTGTCACCCTAAATTCGACACAAAATTTCTCAAATGCTCATTTTCTGTTAGGTGAAATCGTGATGTATATTAATACATCCCTAATTTTTTTAATTTCATTCTTAATATGTTTCAAACTATCTTGCACAATTAAATTAAAAATATGACACACACACACACACACACACAACGAATATGAAATAAATAACCATAGAAATTGGGCTATAGTACCCTACATGATTAATCGATAACTGGTTTATTAACAATAACGTTGTCAAATGTAAAATAACGAATGTTACTCTTACAATGATATTCTCTGATAATAATCATAATGGCATTAAATATATTGTTAGCGTTGTGAGGGAACTCAATAATTTTAAAAGCAGCCTTTTTTATGCATACACCAAAGTGGGTCTATGTAATGTGCAATTGCAACTATATAACATATTTTATTAATCTCTTCCCATAAATTCAAAGTTAAAGAAATAACACCCACATATTTTTGCAAATCGATAATCAATTGTTTCTTTGTATTAAAGAAATATTCTATTATATTGAAACGAAGAGTATTTCTACTTACTTTAACGTACCTCGATTGAAGATATTATTTTACGTTGGAGAGAAAATATTGGTTGTTCGCTATTATTAGAGGTAACTCAGCATCGGCAACATAATTCACCATTCCCATTCGATATTTCTCCTCCGAATACATCAACTTGCAAAGTGTCGTAGAAGCAGAATTAGCGATTGGACTACCAAACTGCAGTTGCATTTGAAAGGCACCAAGAAGCCCATGTTTGGCCGCACGTGCTTTGTAGTGACTGTTGAGGTGGATGGTACCAATACCCTTTTGCCATGGCAATCGTTGTTGACGGTATTTACATGCTACTTTATACTCTGCGATTTCATCGATCACACGAGATCCCAACATTTTGCCTGTTTTTCCCCTTTCGAATCTCTCTTGTATCGGGAATATATAATTCCTTCTGTTCTATTTTGGGAACATCAACGTCATCCAAATCAATTGGATTGCTGCTTTCGTGAGCATCCAAATCTGGAATATTTTCGAGAATGAGTACTTCGTTGAGACCAACAAATTCAATCTGAAATTGATTTTGCAGCGTCATAGGTGATTCGTCTTCAATACCAAACAAGCCCTCAACAAATAAGTGTGGATCTATTTGTGAATTGTGATGAAATATATAGAATATGTATTGTAATTTGTATAATATAGACTGTATAATAAGTAACTAAGTAAGTAAATAAAAAATATGGAAAGAAATCAAGAATTCAAAGAAAGTTTATGTATAAGATTGTAATTGTTAATTTGTAGTATGATAATTGATATTAAATAATTGAAATTGAATGTAGAAATGAATGTTGTAGATTGTAGAATGTTGAAGAGAGTGAGAATTGTTGTTGGTGTGTGAAAAAATTTGGCAAACTTATTAGATAATTCACAAGTTTCTGGACTTACCGTTTGAACACAAAATGTGCATACTTACGCGAAAAAAAAAATGAGAAACATAAAGTTGTAACATGTTATACAATGACCTAAATGGTCATTCTTTAAAATTAAAAAAAAAAAAAAAATGACCGTTTTGGTCACTATAATGGCTGGCTCGTGGCTCGCTACCCCACGAGCCAGTTTTTTACAGTTAACATATACGCGGTCATTAAGAAGTGTAGAAGTTCTCTAGTTTTGAATGTGAAAGTGATTTAATTTTTTTTAAAAAAATTATATTTGAGAGTACTCCATTGAAAACAAACAGAGCTCTGTGTTGGTGACTTCAATTGATTAGTGAACACATAACAGAAATTCTAATTATATGTTGATGTCAAAGAACACAAATAATGGTTTGGCATGTGAACTATTCATTTTGATAATGAAGGGACATGTTCTATGTTCACAGGGAATGCCCCACGAGTTGATGGCTAGTTACCAATGACAAGGGCTTTTGAAGATGAGAGACTAAATCACATAACTGCAGAATCACATGTAGTGATTGAGAAGATAGATGAACAGACAGAGTTCGTAGTGATATCAAGTGACAGCCTGTGGAAGGTAATACCACTAGCCCTTTACAACAACCAATAATGCTTGGCTTCTTGTAAGAATAGGTTATTATGTCACATTGTAATTTCATGATCTTGAGATTGTTAACATACTTTCTGTCGGATGTAAAGTTAAAACATTTAGCCTCCATTTGGAAGAATTTGTAAATAGTTTTGTTTATAAATAGATAGAAGTGGTGGATGAGTGGTAGTACTTGTAGGTCCATTGGAGTTTGTGGTTGAAAATAAAGTTTGACCATTTTTAAATGATTAAATTTTAAAATGAATAGGATTCTCACATTCAAGGACATGACACAACTATAATGTTGTTCTGCAGGTAATGTCAAATCAAGAAGCAGTTGATTGTATTAGTGAAATAAATGATGGTCAAGAGGTAGCCTGAGGAGTTGATTAAGGAGGCACTATCAAGGGGGAGCCAAGATGACATTTCTTGTGTTGTTGTGATGTTCGAGTGATGAATGTGTAATAGCTAGAGTGGATCATATAATTCAAAACAGCCTTGTCTATATAGGTGTGAACGAGAAGAGAAGCAACCTGTATGTTTTGGGCTCTAGTGTTGGGATTAATAAGACAGGCTATGGCTTTTAACAGCCTTATATGGGTGTGATGTTCCTTTACTACTTCACGGGAGGTCAATATGCCTTTCCATGCTTTCTAGTCCGATTGTTGGTTATGAGACTTGACTATTCTTAAATGTGTGATGCCTTATAATTTCGTTAGATGACCCTCTAATATCTAATTAATGTTGGTTGATTTGTTTTGTGTTGTGTTGTATTCATCAGGCTGTTCTCATAAGATTCTTGTTCTCCAGTTCTGCAACAGAGTCTCGCTGGCAGATGAAAGCAGATGATTAAGATCGAGTCTGTTACATGATTACAGGGAAAAGGGGAAAACGGTACAAAGAAAAGTATAAATGTAGACAATGAATGGATATCATTTGGTCTAATAATACATATTCCCTCTTGTAACTGCATGGCTTCTGCATCTTGGCATTAAGATCTCACTCTTCATGATGATATGCTCTTGGAAGTCACAAGGCCCGTCCTCATCGATTGTTCCAATTTTACCTAAGGTAACACTGTAACTTCTGTCTATACCATTATACCCGGGAAATCTTTGCTCTCTCTCATTCAGACAGACATTGTTAGATTCTGGGCTATGCCAACTAAATTTCTTGGCAATAGATCTACAAAGCTCTTCAAATTTATCGTAATTGCTTGCTTTGCTGGGCGTTCGACCAAAGTTTTTTGGCTGTGTCTGCAGAGTTGGATAGCCCATAATATTGGTGGGGGCAACCCTACCATCGAAGCTGACCATTGCGTCGACATAAAAATCTCTGGCCTTGCGCAGAAGTCTTTTGGGTGCAACAATGTATTGCCTGAGTTTCTTTTGCCTATTTTCTGTGATCCTCATGTTTGTAATGCTTAATGAAGAAGTGAAATGCAATAGACCTCGAGGCTTAAATTGTGTTTTGCTTCGTGTTATGTTTATCGATTTTAGGTTTATATAAAAAAGAATTTAGGATGATTTCAATTCAAAGGGGAAGGAAGTCCAAGGGTATTTCGTTTTGATTACAGATTCAAAAGCTCTCTCTTTTGTCATTTATTCATTGTTAATATTAATTTTTTGGGAGGTTGAAGTTGAGTCAAAATTTAGCGGTCAACTGGCTACAGAATGAAATAAATATGGGAATAAAACATTGAAGGAGACAAAAAGCAGATCATAAGTCTCCACTCTTTAAGTTTGGTAACTTCGGCTAATCCAATTTAGCGGTCAGAGGTGAATTAATCCAAAATTCAAGTCTTGCAGAATGAAGTTGGATCGATCTATGCCCAAACCTATTAAATAATGAGATGTTATTCTGTACCGCTGGTGTCAAGTATCAATTTAGATGGCAATTTTATGACATTAAATGATATGTTCACTTAAATGCAATATCACGTAATTGTTTAATTGAATAGGTCAACTATAGTCATCTAGAATAGTGTTTAGTATTATTGACGTTAAATAATATTATTCTTATATAATGGGATTTTATGGGTGAAAAATCTCGTAAGTGTATTTTAAACAACTTAGATTTTTTTTTCTTAATAATTTTTTTTATTTTATTTTTAAAATCGTTTCTCAACCGTCATTGAATTTCAAAGTTGATTCTTCGTAGTCATGATACTTTTCATACTATTTTTTAGTATTTTATATATCATTTTGAGAAATTTTGTAATTACGTCATTAACCTACTTTGAAAACAAATTACAATTATAATCCTAACCTTGTAAAACAAAAAATGAAGGGAAAAAATACAATATTATTTCTCATTTTTCTCATCCTTTTCCATCCACCTTGAACAACTCTATGGGCAATAAAATCGTATCAATTTTGTAAATTGCCTATGGATCTTCATCAATCAATGTCCCTTCAATAGTCGTAGTCACGACTTTAGTCTATCATTTTCACGTACTCTTCATCGTTTTAAATGTAAAATCATACTTATTGGCTCTCTCAATAACTAGAGTGTTCATCAATCCATTGCTGGATCTCAACATACCTAGAGATTCATAAACTAAAACCCAATGATACAAAAGCAATGAAATTTTATCATCTGAAGTCAAATTCGTGTATTTTGATATGAAATTGTTTATAGATTCATATGTTGGGCAAAAAACTTTTAACCCACCTTCAACTCTTTTGTTGAAAAAGTGTCGGCGGCGCCAGAACTTGTTAACAGATCGAAAAATTCCTTACAGCCTTGTTTCACCATTAATGAAGTGGCCCGTTCAGATATTTGGGTCCGTCGACAAGAGCTTCAATTTTCAATGAAAGCAGCACATGGCTAATTTGGATTACAGTAATAACATAAGGGATTTCAAAAAGACTATTTAAGAAAATAAGAAAAATACTTACAATTGTGGTGCACCTAACAAAATTTATAGTGGTAATATAATTACCCACCTTTAAATCGTAAAGGACAATTTTGCCCTTCTCTATAATTGACAAGGATAACACTGCTATTGTCTTCAAATAAACAAATTGTGCTACGATTTTTATTCGTTATCTTATACTTCTAAACTTTTTTTTATATATATACATTTACTAAAATGATCACAGGTAAATTGACTCCAATAAGCACTTTGTTGTTTTTTAGTTTAAAATTTTAAGAAAAAGATTAATTTATTAGTGAAGTATTATAAATTAATCGATTTCAATGACTTTAATTGAAGTAGAACTTAATTTATTGAAAGAAAAAAAATAATTATTATCAGCAATAGAAACTACTTATAGTCTTAGAGAAATTACCAAATGAAAGAAAAATGATTTGACTTTCTTTCTTAATATTTTCAATTATTCTCTATTTTTATGGCTAGAATTCCTTGTTCTCTCATAACCGTGTGCAAGCCTCAGAAATAAAAATAAGTAAGTTATGTACAAACAAAAAAATTACATAATTTTATAATTTGCTCTCTTTTTTTTTCATTTTTTTTTTTTTGGCCTTTTCCCCTCTTTTTGTTTGTTCATTTTATTTTACCAAAAATGGGGAAAAAAATCTTTTTTTTTTCCTGCCCTCTCCCTCAATCTCCTTTGTAGTATCTCCAATAGTGTTCTCAAATGGTCGAAAATCTCGTCAATGGAGAGATTCAAAGAAAATGCAAAGTGCATTTTTCGACAGAAAATATTGAAAAAAAGATGTAAATTTACCATTGTTCTAAAAAGTCCGCCTAAGTGGTTCCTAGGCACGAGGCTCAAGCGAAACGCCACGTGTTGACAATAAGCACCTAGTGGTGCTTTATTAATTATTTTCATTTTTTTAATAGCCTTCTATTAGACTTTAGTTTCAAGTTTTTAAATCATTTTATCTGTATAAAAGTCAAAAATGAAAACACGGTAGAAAATTTCAAGTATGCTTTATTTAGTTGAAAGTTGAAATTGTGAAAAACAGTCTAACTTTTGCATTTCAAACACTTTGAAAATTCTATAATTAACTAATTGTATAAACTATTAAGTAAATATCGTATTTTATAATTTTAGATATTTGGTATGTATTATTAAGAAGTCCAAGGGTATTTCGTTTTGATTACAATCTTATGTAGTGAGTCATTGAACTTTCGAAATTACAATCTCATCCATCACCAAAAATTCCACATTACTCACAAACGTGCCATGTAAGATATTCCGTTAGCCACATCATCAGTTCCGTTAAGTTTTTTAATGAAAGTTAGTTCGGTGATGGATGGGGTTGCAGTTTCGAAAGTTCAGTGATTGACCGCATAGTTTTCAAAGTTCAATGATCTTGTGAAAATTTTAGGTAAAGTTAAGTGACCATTGGGGTAATTAACCCAACGTGTGGTACATAATAGAAGTTTAATCTTTCTCTAATTATAGGTGCAGGGATCTTCGAAGAATTTGCTTGGATGGTACACCTAAAAAAATGAAATCAAGTTTGATAAGATCATTTAGCTTGACTAGATATTTGCCCTCAATGACATAATTTATGTCGTGTTAATATATCTCGACATTTTGTAGTATTTTTTTCCCAATACATGGTATAACAAATTCAGACGTCGCTTTTCCATATAAATGTCACATACGTACTCATGACAGATCAGTAAGTATATGATCTGAAATGGACACAATTGATAATTGCTATACAATGTTTACATTTATGTCTTAAAGTTTATCATTATCTGTAAGGACCGTGGCTAGAAAGAAACTATAATTTTTTTATCAACTTGTTCGATTTTGGAAGTTTGATTGTACATCTTAACTCAAAATGTCTACGTCGCCATTGCGTGTCCCACTTCATCTCACCCTCACCTCACCTCCATCCCACCCTGAATAATTGTTGCAATCAGTGGAGGTGCTTTTTGATGTTAAAATCTTTTAACATGTAATGTCTTATTCATTTCGACAAGATTTGACTTGTTGTTAACTACTTCACATTCGCTAAAAAATAGTGGACATAATATTTATTCGACGAGTTTACCTATTGAAACTTGACTATCATGATTCTCCCTCATTCCATCATTTTGAGTGATTCCAAATTTTGTTTCACTCTGATTTTCCAATGGAGGATATAATATGAACTTAGAATGTTTACAAATTTATCGAAAGCTTTACTCTTCAATTCCAATTTTAGCCGGTTTTTTATTTTTGGTGCTCTATCCTTATATCTCATCTTCTGGTCGAATTTTCATTAAAACGTGTTCTATATGATTGATAGATCAATTTGCAATAGTAAAGCTTAAATGAAAAGATTCAATGTAGCCCAAAACTATCGAAAAAGTATTATAAATTTGAATGTTCTAAATTAAACTTTAATACGACCATCATTGAAACTGTAGGTGGTGCCACCTCTTTTGCAATTGTAGCACTTGTTTAGGGGGTTGGTGGGAGAAATGGATGACGAAATTTATTTTCTTTAATTTTTTTATATTTAAAGAAAGGTAGAATTGTACATTAGCTCATTACCTAAAGATATGGGTAAAATTGTCCGGTATGATGAATCTCGCTAGTTGTTAAAAGGTAACAAAATATGTTGAAAACTACTGCTATAAATTTCTTATAATTATATTCAAAAGTCAATTGCGGGGATAGCTCAATTGAGAGGGCGTCAGACTAAAGATCTAAAGGTCGAGTACAAATTTATTTGAATAAGCTTTTCGCAGTACATTTTTCTACAATTATTTATTGCTTTGTATATTTTGAGGAACTCATTAAGTGTAAACAAAAGAAAAGAGCGATCTCTCTTTTTCTACCACGAAAATCCAACTACTCATTTATGTTTACCACACAGGTAATGTTTAGGGTGAATGAAGTGGGTAGTAATATATTAAGTTGGTAAACTGAATTTAGAGAAATGGCGAAGACTTGACTTGAGACAAAAAGTGTACATATTTGTGATTTTATATCAGCAGCATTATCACATTATTGAGATTAAAGAAACTACGAGTAAATTGTGTAGGTCAAGACAGTACATATATCTTCGGGACGGAGCCAAAAATCTATTTTAGTGAGTGCATAATATATATCTTTAAATAAAAAATCTCAAAAACTTTATATTATACTTCAAAAATTCTTACTTTCAGTATTTTAGTTCTTACCCTACTTTTAATTTGGTTGGTTACAAATAAAGCATCTTGGACCTTTTATAGTTTCGCATCCCTTAAATGGACGATGAAGATTGATTCTATTTTACAGTTCATATTTGTTGTGTAGATTATTTTTTGTCGATATGTTTCTACAAACTTTAATTTAAGTATTGTAAGTTTTTTATATCATATTAAATGGGAAATCTAGTTACAAAATCATTTTGATCTCTCTTTTTTATTTTAGAATACTCCAACAAATTTCTCTCTATATTTCTAAAGTCTTCTGCAAATCTCTTCAAAATTTTGTCAAATATATAGTTTGGGCATAAACATTGTTAGCAGATTTTATACTTTGACCCCTTTGTGTCTCACAGATCAAAGACAGTGTAATATATTATTATCATTTTTAAAAGTGTAAATATTCTCAAATATCTCAAACTCTTATATTAAAACTTAAATAAATTTCGAGAGATTAAAGATGGGATTTAACACGTATTTTTAAATTAATGATGAAAAATAATTTGTGGACAAAATTGGTGGCCAAAACTTGAGAATCGCCTAATTTTAACTTGTTTGCATCCATATATTTTCTATCCCTAGTCCTTATTGTGGAGACGAGTTTTCTCTTGCACCAAAATGTATTGTGTTACTATCACATCTTCGACGATTTTCTTGTACAAATCTCAACTTGTCAAAACTCACTCCTCCAATTTCTCTTATATCCTATTTCTATTTACCTTTATTGGTCCATATTTTTTAGGAAATGAACCGATGTTATTTTGTGCAGATTAGTATAATTATGTTATATTTACTCATATGGCTTACGTTATTTTCAATAATTATTTCGTATAACGATCCATTATGAAATGGATACATATTTATTAGGAAAAATTTAATAACTCTTATATATATATTACAAAAATCTCGTCAAATGTCAAAATGGCCTCATTTGATAACCATTTACGTCTATATGAAAAATCGTCGCATGAAGTTGTCACTATTATGCGAGATAACAATTGTTTGTCATAATTATTTTAAGTCTTATATGAACTCATATTCATACAATATGAATTTGTTGCAGATATACGATATAAAATTAAATAGAGTCACGATTGCTTTATAAATAATTATTATATTTTTTTAGTACAAATTAAGTGAACGATTCACTCCCATCATATTATGATAAAAAAGAATATATCGTTTAAATTACTATAATTTTAGGAACACTATCAGGATTATAAAAAAATATAAACAAAATTATGTAATTTTTAAATTAATTAAATTCTTAAATATCTGATTTAAGAAATTTTAATACCATAAAAAAGAGAACATATCGTTTAAATTACCATAATTTTGAGAATTTGACTTATTAAATTCCTACGCATATAATTTAACAAACTTTTAGTAACTACTTAATTTGTTAAAAAGAAAAGTTAAATATTCCATTGATCTAATTTTTTTTTATTTATTACTTAATTGATAGAGATCCATCTGAAAAAATAAAGTGGAATGAAAAAAAAAAAAAAAATGCAAAACTGTTGAAGCCCAATAAAAAGTCATGAATTTCCAACTATAACCTACGCGTCAAATTCATAGAGCAAAGGGGAGCAAGCGGCTTTCTTCCTCGGAATTAGCTAAAAACTGGGGGAGAGGCAAAAAGGGGACATATTCATCACCCCTTGGCACCAATTCATCTTGTGTAGCAGTGATTTCCACAATTCCACTCAACTTCTTCATCAACAAAGTTGGAAGGTAGTGTCAGATTTTTTATAGTGTAAAATGGGCTTATATGTTGAAATCGCACTCAATCTGATTGTTGTGAATAATTTAATTTCAACTCAGCTACTTATAGTTTATTTATTCTTTCAAAATTGTTTCTTGATGGTAATCTTCCTCTAGCAACTGTGATTTTTTCGACAACCTTTGTCATGAATTTTTGATGCGGATGTTTACGGTGTTCTCCTTGCCTTAAAAAAC
Source organism: Fraxinus quadrangulata (assembly GCA_903798255.1). Taxonomy (NCBI): domain Eukaryota; kingdom Viridiplantae; phylum Streptophyta; class Magnoliopsida; order Lamiales; family Oleaceae; genus Fraxinus; species Fraxinus quadrangulata. The sequence continues at coordinate 49,899 of CAIGRB010044554.1, forward strand.
TGGCCGCCCCTCAATCGTAATAGGTGAAATACCCAGGACCAAAATCTAGTGGGGGCAGTTGCCCCCATTAGACCCCCTGGTGGCTCCGCCCCTGCTGACATGGTCACATGTATCGTGTATTTGCAAATGTTGTTATATATAGCTGCCAAATTTATTAGTAGTTGTTGTGCTTGTGGAAGTATGCTTTTCAACTCATTGACGATTCAAATATCTTCATCACAATTGGGTATTCTGCAATTTTTCTTATTTTTCGTATTTTTTTGCCCCTGATTGTTTCTGTGACATTTTGGACAGGGTAGAAGAAACTGAACTTTAAACAGATTATCTATGTAACATCTTTTGCCACTTTGTTGGTAAACATGCAAGTTTTTTGCCGGACATTGTCGCAAATTTTTAGACAACTGCATACAGTATCCGGGAATGGTCCTAGTGACACCTTGAAGAGAAAAGTTTCTTTGTTAGAGAAGAAGAGGAAAAGCAAGGACCCTAGAAAAAATCAACTATTTGTGGAAGTTCCTGAACCAGGAACTTACCTTGATACAGCATCTATGCCGATGATACTAACTGCAGTGGGAGTTGCACTCTTTGCAAAGCTCCTGATGATGGTACCATCACATCACTTGAACTTGCTTTAAAATATCGTAATCAATTTTACAAATTCCTTTTTCTTAACAAATGGTTTGACAATTAGATGGTTTTCCCTAATATTTATGCTCTCCTAGCATTCCTTCAGATGTTGAAAAAGTTAACTCTAAAAAAACTGTCGTTTAAGCTACCGATGATGGAAGTGTCCATACTATTTGCTAACTTTAAGATCTTATAGAAGGTCACTGGGATTTGGTTGGAAAACACTCAGGTTGTCGCCCAGAAGAATTAAAATTTGAGGTCTCTCTTTGGTCTATGGTCAAGAGTGATCTTTGATCTGGCCGTTATACCCATATTACATTATAAAATCCATCTCCTTCTATGTTGATTTTCATTAGTTTTGCTGTGTTTTATATTAAGGACGTTGTGATTTGGTACTGATGGTAATAATCTTGCATACTGGCAGCTTGATGAGTCCAAGTCTCAGGAGATGATTGAGCGGAAAATAAAGAATGCCCCTGCTGGTCAGGGAAATGTTAGGATGCTCACTCATGAGGAGTGGGAAGAAATTCAGGAAGTACGGCCAAGAACTCCATTTGAATCTAAGCTTGCTCGTCCAAATGCACGAGTAAGGACTGGGGAACCATTGCACTTGGTAAAATCAAAACTTCATCTATTTCTTTCCCTTTAATTGGTTTTAACTATTTGAAAAAAATATTACGTACCCTTTAAGTAGACAAAAGCAAAACCTATATATATTCAAAATTTTATGGATTTTCACTCCCCAAAGGCAGCCTTCTGCCTCCAAGTTCCAGTCTAACTCGTGGTAGTTTGCGGTTCAATGATTTAATGTTTTTATTGTAGCTTCATTTCATACTTTCATGCATTATTATTGAATCTAGCAAATCATCTATGCTATCCTTGTACCTTCAGTTTAGTTACTAAGTTATAAGGTTAGTTCATTTAGGAGGAGCCAAAGTGATGCAGAACGAGAAAGAAAGAGAGAAAAGAGAATTTGGAGACAGAAACTTCAATATCTGAATTATATTAATAATCAATTCAATAATCTACGTAATTGTAAACTTATACCCCTATTTATACATTAAAAAATCTATAATAGAAATGAAAAGGAAATTATCCTAACTTAAAACTAATAATATGGAAAGTATTAGTCCTATGGTAATTTAGGTGCTAACTTGAACAAGTACCCTCATGATTACTCTGAAATCTCATCAGAGATATCAAAGTAGTCTCGTTAGGAGGAGTACATAGTATGCTAGACATACTGGGAGTATCAACGTTCAACTGATTATTCAACTGTTAGGTATTTTTAAGAATTTAAAGTCAAGGCATGAAGATTTCATTTTTAACATACTTAAAAAATATATTTCCTTTACTTGAATTCCGTTGACTTAAATTATCTTAGTATGAAATATTCATCTTTCTCATTATTAAATGTAATAAAAGTAGAAAATATGACTTACTCCCCTGTATAGATTGGCCTTAGGGCATGATTAACACTTCTTTCTTTAGGCTCAACTTGGATCTTAGATTTCATCTAGGAATTTGAAAAGGAAAAGAAAAATTCCGCAAAAGATATTTATACTTGTATTTTCTTTTCTAACCAAATAAATATGAAGTCTAATAAATTTGTGTTCGATTGAATATCATGAAATGATAATAAACTAATGGGTAAATTGGCATCTGTTTCTCTGTACGTATGTTGCAGCATTTTGTCATATTTGCCTAAGGAACCAAATATACTGGACTCCAAGTTACAAATGTACCCTTAGAAAATAAGTCATTTTTGGTTTGTTAAAATATTCAGAATTAAGCTGTTTGCACAACGCGTCTTATGCCTATGCAATATTACTCTACAATTTAGTCCATGAACCTATAACTGGGTGTTAAAGATCTTAAAAAGTTCGCCATCATTAGTATTTGTTCTAAAAATGACATTGACATATCCTTGACCTACAAGTTAACAAGATTCAAATTCCTACAAAATAAAATTGTCCATTTCTAAAAGAAATAGACACTGGGCGGGAATTTGCTTAACATTAAACCAAGACCTCATGGGCCAACATAAAATTAGTACTCATAATATATGGATATCTTTAAGTCTGCTTCATTGTAATTTCATTTTGTACTCCGTTGCACAGGAAAATTGGACATTTTTTCAACTTTGGGGTCCAGTACTGATGTCTTTGATATTTTGAGGATATCATAGATCCATGCCAGGAGGGAATCAGAAAAGATTTGAACCTTTGTTTCCAGGATGATCCTTGATAATGCAGAGGGGACAAAGAAGGTTCATGCAACTAAGCCTATGTAATTATAATATAAGACTTTGTGGAGTTATGTTGAGTCTAGTGTGAGGTCCCCTCAGATATAGGAAATAGAATTGAAATGATATTTAGGGCTATATACTTCTAATTACCATTATTTCTGCCTCTGTTTCGTGTAATCAAACATGAATATTACTGTAATAAGCCCAAATAATTATCAAGAACTCAATATTTTGAGCAATTTAATGGTTACCTGAAACAGACGTGTTTTGTCAACTCAAATCTGTTTAGCATTTTTACTGTAAGATTATAGTAAGTGGATTGGATGGACACCTGTACATGAAGGTACTGAGAAGAAGGCCAAAGCAAAGTTGCTTCTTGTTCAATGAAACTAGGGTAGATAGCTCAACTTTAGGCTCTTGCAGGTAGACAAACAAAAGGAAAATTAGAGGCTTCAAGTTGAAATTGAGTGATCCCTCCAGTAATTGCGCATTTAACTTGCTCTTTGTAATGATTTTGATGACGTGGACTAAAATGTTGCTTTTAATTCCTTTGCACCTAAATTTCTGAAAAAAATGAAATCATTAATTACTTGTCTTAGTTTTGATTATCTTGGTAACAAAATTAAAGAAATAATAATAGTAGAGCAGTTCACTCTAAATAGACATAGTTTTGTGTGGTCACTTGGTTTTGTGTTTTTTTTCTTTTTTTGCTTCTTTTTCTTATCTCCCTGTCCTCCACATGATATTTATTGTTCTCTTTGATCTAGGAATCTTTATGCTCAATGGTTTAATTTCCATCTCAGGAAGACATGAAGGATTGGACAATTGACGTACTCACAGATGCACTAACACGAGCTGAAGAAACTGTCAAACGTGGATCTAATTAGCTCTGGTTGATTCTTGCGGTATTTCTTTCTTTTCAACTTCATGATTGCAATGTGTTATGCGTTGAAGCTGTTTCTTTTTAAAAGTCTCTTTTATTAGTTAATCACCAACTACTACTAGTCAATCTGTGATATTTCCTGCACATTCTCAAGTGCCAAATTAATTAATATCAACAAGTTTTCTTGTAAAATGAGTTTATTCAATAAGCCATTCTAGTGCAAAGTGTTGCTAGCTTGTTTGTTTGGAAGGACTGGATAATCCTGTACTCTCTAATCTGGTGTTATCTATCAGTGAATTAGATTAGGATTTACATGCAACTGTGTGTAACACGAAGGAACTGCTTGCTGAATGTAGCTGACAGAACTGCTAGTGCAGAGGTGTATTCAATTTATTTTGTTTGGTTTGGTTTGGTTTGGTTTTGCTCATTTTTTTGGTTTATCAGTTTATACTGGCCTGATTGCATCTCCATTTGGAACCCTTCCTCTAAATTTATTGTATGAAATAAGAAGCGCGGGCACGGGCACATGAGACGAGAGGGACACATTGACACAAAGTTCTTCAAAGAAGTAAGAACCTATATGTAAAGGCACGGCGGTAAATATAAAATAGAATCCGAGGTCGCGAACAGTTATTCGATTGATCATGAAGAGAGAATTCGTGGTTCAGTTCTCCGACTTAACGACAGGAAAAAGGATTGATCAAATTTTCTTATTCTTTAAACTTTATATTTACATATTATATAGTAGCTTTCATAATTTTTAATGTTTTAATAAAATCATTACTTTTTTAGTTTTGATTTTTGTTGGTGAAATCTCTCTCGTTTTATTAAAGAGTAGTTATTGTTTATATTGAAACAACTTTGACTATATATTATTACCATGAGAGAAAAAATGCATATAGTAGAATGTTCGAAGACTGTCGACATTCGACTAAACATGACAAGTGTTGGACATGGGGCTGTGCCATCCTATTAGAAATTTTCGTGTTTCATGGTCCTGTTGCATCAATTTGAAATTTTGTATATTATGATTGAAAGTTTGAAAGTTCAATACTAAGTTTCACAATTTGATATTCTAGTCTCAAAAGGATAAAATGTTAAATTTGATGGGATTAAGTCAGTTGATGTAACATATCGAGGTGAAAAGTGATGTTAAATATAATTTTTTTTTTAATGTGTGATGTATAGAAATAAATACTCGTGTCAAAGATCATTGTACGCATGTAGTGTCCATTAAGTTGGCACTCGACGTGTTGTCAAAATTTGTGATACAGATTGTTGTGTTATTAAAATCAATGTGTAACAAGTTGTCGCATCACAATAATGTTAAACTAAATGTCAACAAAAATATACATGTAGATTGCTAATTAAAAGGGCAATCTTGATTTGTAGCTAAAATTGAATGTGGACTTGAAATGTGGCAAATTTTGGAAGACTTTGTAAACGTGGCCATTTTTTGAAGTACAGTTACATAAAAATCCTTTCGCTGCAATTTAAACTCTTTAAAATTTATATTTATAATCTAAGTTTTTATATATAAAAAAAATTCAAATCAATTTTTTTACTTTTGATTATTGTTGGTTAAATCTTTTGTTAAAAAGGATGGTTATTGCTTATATTAAAATCTCTGAGATGAACTACATATTATTACCATGACAAAGAGAAATTCATATAGTAGTACGGTGTTCGAAAAGTATCGGTATTAGACTCGATATGACATGGGATACGTGGAGTATCCTTGTTTCATACTTCAATTGTATCAGTGAAACTTTGAATATAATATATTCTTATTTTATGATTGATAATTCTAAAGTTTCACACTCAGTTTTGCAATTTTAGTATTCTAATCTCAACACTCGTTAAGATTAAAAACTTAAATTCGCAGTGGATGCAGCATATCAAGGCAAAAGGTGTTATTCTATTTCTGTTTTATATGTCACAAAGCAAAGAAATTACTCATGTCAAAAATCATTGAAGTAATTAATTGGGCAAACTTGATTTGTAGCTAGAAAATGAATAATGCTATTTATTATCATGATGATGGAATAATGATGATGTGACAATCCAGTATTCATCGATATTCTATAATCATAATGATAAATAACAATATTCCTCAAAAATAGAATGGTGGACTTGAAATATTTTGAAAAGCTTTGCAAAAGTGGCAATTTTTTGAGGTGCAATCACCAAATAAATAAATAAATAAAATCATTTTTCATGGTGATTTAAAATATTTAAAATTCATATTTATATAGTATATCTTATATGCATTTTATTTTTTTAATAAATCAATACTTTTAATATATATTAAACACAACTTCGAGTTAAAATATATATTATTACCCTGAAAGAGAGATGAATGCATATGGTAGTGTTCAAAAAATGTTTGCATTCGACCCAGCATGACATGTGCCGTCTTTCCTAGTTTTGTTGCATCAATTTGAAGTTTTAAATAATATACTTTTAATATATGATTGATAGTTCTAAAGTTTCAAACTCGGTTTCACAATTTTGATATTCTTGTCTCACATTTTTTGCGGCATATCGAGGCAAAAAAAGTGTTGTTAAATCTATACACCTATTGTGTGGAGTGACAAAATTACTCGTGTCCAAGGTCATTTGAAAAAAATCTTTCATTTGCAGCTATTTAAACTCTTTAAAATTCATATTTATATAGTATATCTTATATTTTTTAATAAAATCAATATTTTTTTTAGCTATTGCTTATATTAAAACGACTTTGAGTTTTAACTATATATTATTACCGTGAAAGAGAGAAAGGCATATAATGGACACCGAAGAATGTCGACATTCGATTCAACATGACACGTGTTGGAACGGTAGGCCAGCCTATTAGGAGTGTCCATGTTTCGTAGCTCTGTTGCGTTAGTATTGAACTTTGATATAATATTTCTATTGTACATTTTGCTATTTTTATATTCTAGTCTCAACATTTCAAATTAAACATTAAATTTGACGGAAAGTGTTGTTAAATCTATATCTATTTTATGTGACAAAGCAAAAAAAATTACTCGTGTCAAAGATCATTGAAACAATTAATAGAGCGATTTTGATTTGTAGCTAAAATTGGACGATGGACAATGTGACGAATTTCGGAAGGCTTTCCTAAATTTGCCATTTGTTGAGGTGCAATTGCAAAAAATATTTTTTGTAAAATAAATAAATTTATTTGTATGAATAAGATTTTCTAGTACATGCAAAAATTTCGAGGAAAAGCAATTACTTCCTAGAGAATCTTTGTTAGTTCAAGTATTCATACTTACCGCCTCCCTTGACCACTTAAAAGGTTAATTAAGTGCGAAAAAAATGGAAACCATCAATTTGGCATCGGATTCTAAAAGGAAAAGTACACTTCACTTTTTAATTAATAATTGCAAATTCAATATAATTTAATTAATTATGAGTGCATGACGCTTTTGCTTTTAGCTTAAAGAATACATAACGCTATTCTAGGAAAGTATCCCTGCCTATAAAACCAACCATGACCAAAAGAAACTTAGCAGGGAATCAGTTCGTGTTCACGCATGGCAACTCTACTCTATTTCCTCCCAACTCTGCTATTAGTTCTTGCTCAATCCATCACTTCTTTTACAGAAGAAACAAAGTGTGGCTGCAATAAAGAACTGATCAACCGCAGAGGTTTCCCCGAGGGATTTGTCTTCGGTGCAGCCTCTTCTGCTTATCAGGTGTGTGTGTGTGTGTGTTGTGTGTGAAATTAATTCCATCAGAAGCTTATATCAATTCTGAATGCCAGCATGATTCAGTATTTCAATTCTGAATCATTTCAGTATGAAGGTGCATACAATGAACAAGGAAAAGGCCTGAGCTTGTGGGATAATTTCACACATATGTACCCAGGTTGTCTTCCTCCCTCCATGTGCCACCCCGTGTATCTACCATGCACACGCACGCGCACACTTATAGCTTACGGTTTGGTGAATTTGCTGAAATTGCAGAAAAGATAATAGACCACAGTAATGGAGACGTAGCAATTGACTCTTATCATCATTACAGGGTATTTATTTGAATAAAGCTATTTGTACATTGTGCAGTGCAGTTTACAGGTGCTGAGATGGCAGCACCTTATTGGATGTTTTAAGTTTGATTTTTTTTGTCCAAACTTCAAAGAAATGTTTTCATCTGGCATTCTGTAAATCCTTCTGTTGTCTGCACATGTAGCATTGTTGTATCTTTTTTATAATTATTTGACTTTTTACAATTTGCCTGCACATGTAGCATTGTTGTATCTTTTTTATAATTATTTGATTTTTTACAATTTGCATGCTACCCAAGTTGTTAATTTACAGTATTTTTAACTTTTTTATGCAGGAAGATGTGCACATGGCAAAAAATATGGGTATTGATGCCTATAGGATTTCAATATCATGGCCTAGAATATTTCCAGGTAGTATTTTCTTGCCAACTCTCAGACAATATAGTACACAAACTAACTTAGAATGGATCAGAATTCCAGGTTTTTTTTTTGGTGTATTTTATGACCAAATATTCAAATGGATTTTAGGTGGAACAATAAGAAAAGGACCAAACCAGGACGGAATTGACTATTACAACAACCTCATTAACGAGCTTCTAGCCAATGGTATGATCCCTTAATGATTTTTGTCCATTTCTTCTCAACCACATAGGCACATGTATGGCATCTTTGATAGGTTGGATTGGACGATACTAAGCATTATTAAAATGGAAAAAGCAAGCTAAAATGTTGTTCACTAAGTCTAATTGAATATTGCATACCAAATATGCATGTATGGTACTCTAGATTAGACACCAATACGAACAAATACCTAACACGTATATCTTCTTTAATATTGTCGAGTCTAATCCAACAAATTAATTGTTCAGAGAGCTTAATCCCAGGGGCAAAATTTATTGCACGCAGGTATAGAGCCTTATGTGACTCTCTTCCATTTTGATATTCCACAAGCTTTGCAAGATGCATATGGCGGGTTTCTAAGTTATCAAATTGTGTAAGTAATCGATAGGCACCGATCAGTTGTGTTATCTATTTTCTATTAGTCAATCAGCCAATCAATCAATCAATGAACATATTTCAAATAATGGGATCAGTTTACCTCATTTCAAATAAAATTTGAAATACTTACTGTGCATTTGGGGTGTTATCAACTGCTGAAACTGTAGTGAGTCATGGTTTACAGGGAAGATTTTCAGGACTTTGCAGACTTCTTGTTTAGCCAATTTGGAGACCGGGTGAAGAACTGGATCACCATAAATGAGCCGTGGACCTTCAGTCGATATGGTTTTGCAATTGGTAAGTTTTCGCCTGCTCGATGTTCAGATTGGCAAGGACTCGGCTGCACAGGTGGCGATTCTGGCAGAGAACCATATGCTGTGACACATAACCAGCTTCTTGCTCATGCTGCTACTGTGAACCTGTATAGAAAAAAATACCAGGTATTATTTTTTTGTACAAGATTCATCAAGTTTCTAATGTAGAAGAATATGTGTTGAATATGACTCATATATCCAGTTAATGACTGAGATATGCAGAAATTTCAAAAAGGAAAGATTGGAATAGCACTAGTCTCGTATTGGTTCGAGCCTTACAACGAAAAGGATGAAAATCGGAAGGCTAAAGATCGAGCCCTTGATTTCATGCTGGGATGGTGAGTAGATTTTTAAACTTTTAAGTGGTACTTCTAGAATCGATCTCTGAATTGAGCAACCATTTCACCATAATCTCCCACAGGCTCACAGTTTAAACAAGATGATTCTCAAACTTGTAACTTCCATCATAAAAATACTCCTCCTCTTGCCATATATAATAAATGATTTCATGTATATTCAGGTTTATGGAACCATTGACATTTGGTAAATACCCAGAAAGCATGAGAGTTCGTGTTGGAAACCGATTGCCTGAATTCACCAAAGAGGAAGCAGACATGGTGAAGGGATCATTCGACTTTTTAGGAGTTAACTACTATGGTGCACTTTATGCATCCAATAAACCAAACTCTTCTAGTTTCAGCTATGACACGGATTCTGAAATGGACGCCACGGGTCAGTCCATAACTTCTTGGGCATTATCTATATTGGTAAAAATGAAAATCGTGTTAAATCTTCAACATTTATACGATACACATTCATTTCTGGCAGGGATAAGAAATCAGAAGCCAATTGGTGAACAAGGAAGAAATTCGAGTGTTATATACATTTATCCAAAGGGATTGAGGGAACTTCTGATGCATATAAAACAAATATACAATGATCCATTGATTTACATTACTGAGAATGGTGGAACACTAGATTCTACATGATCATTAGTATTATCTTTATATATTGAAAGGAAATTGAATTTTCCCAAAAATTAATCTCAGGGATCGATGAGGATAGAGATGACAGTTTAGTAATATCTGAAGCAATAAAAGATGGCATGAGGAAGGAATATATCCATGACCATCTCTGTTGTCTACTGGAATCAATTCTGTAAGTACTCTTCTCTCCACCTCCTTTAAGTAGGATTCTCAACTTCAGAATCGACGTGATACGGTGAATATATTGTTGTTGCTCTAATATGGCAGGAAAGATGGTGTTAATGTGAAGGGCTATTTCGTATGGTCATTGATGGATAATTTCGAATGGACATCTGGTTACTCAGTTCGACTTGGACTTAATTATGTGGATTTCAAAGATAAACAGTTGAAAAGATACCCTAAACACTCTGCACTATGGTTCAAAAGTATTCTTGAGAAGAAGATTCAGGAACCTCAGTCAAGGATTTCTGATCATTAAACTCGAAGAGTTCTGTCATTAACGATATTATACCTATCTCCAAATAGAACTATGAACAATCAGATTCGTGAAATTATATTTGTGAGTGGTTCTGTGTATGGCATATTGGAATATTCTGAATAGATGAGAAGAAAGAAGAAGAAAATGATTAAGGAGAATAATCATTATCTTCCATACCAGTGCAGGCCTGCAGATTCCAGCAGTTTCATTTGAGTTTCACTTAAACAAACTTCTGAATCATCCTGCCATATAAGCAATATATTCGAATCATCAAGAAATGAAACTAATTAAGTCAACATAAAGCTAAATGGCTCTTGCACAACTTCAGCATAAACTACACTGTAACAACGTAACTGTTGACCTCAATTTCCGTAAGGGTAACTTGGCCAACGGGTAAATGTTCCACGTAAATAGCTTCCTACTAGCAAACAATTAGTCACTCTTGGCTTTTTCAATTGGTGGTGGAGGCGGCCGCGAATACTCCGACGGTCAAGTCACTAAACAGTGAATGAGAAACAAATAACACACTCAAATTTCAAGATAACATAGCAAAGTGTATGTTTAAGTTGCATTAAGTTTGAAATGACAATAAGCATGGGTTTTTATTGGGAAAGTGGTAGATTTGGGACCGTTGGACCCTATCTGCTAGTTAAATCAATCAATCAGTCCTTAGGTGGGTGGGCATTTAATGCTCTCTAATGTGTGTATTTTGTGACTTGATCTTTTAACGCCTGTTGCATGAATATCACATCAATTATTCGTTTGGATATTATTTTGGCTAGATCTTTATACAAAAGATCCCATATTTAATATGAACAAGGTGACGTAATAGTATTTCAACAGCACCATTACACCAAAGTCTATATCCTTTTTGAGGCGTATCAGTTCAGTGCCTTGGTAAAAAGCACATATGTATGTGGATCATTTTACCTCGGCACTTCGATGTTGCGGGTGATGTAAAGTGCGAACCTTGTTGATTTGCTTAGCTTGATGTCACGTTGGTGACGGTTTGGAGCCTCTTCACAAGAGTTGTAACGCTAACCTTTATAGTAAAGAGATGAATTGTATTCAAAGACAAAAGCACACACAAGAAATGAGACTTTCCGTTCAAATTCTGATGTTTGAACAGAAATCCAATCCGTCATTATGATTATAAACACCAATAAACAAGAAAAAGGAAATTAAATCAGACGCTTTGGAGAATAAGATAAATCCTACGTTGTATTCAATCCAAATTAAAGAGAAATGATATAGGGGGAGTTCTCGGCAGGACATTGTGAATGACATGGAAGTGGCTTCCTACAATTTTTAAAACACTACATCTTACTGTTCATGTGCTTAAGCCTACGTTTTTTAGAACACTGCATCTTACTGTTCATTTGCTTAAGACACAAAGAAAAGTCTACTCCATTACATGTTTTGGCAATCTTGAAATTCCAAGACAATTATGACGTGTTAGTACTCTTTAGAACACGGCATTACACATTTCAGAAGTAGTCATCAAAGATCAACGAGAAGAGAGAATGCTTGAATATAATCTAGATTTGCATCAATTTACAATAATGATAATAGGCAAATTACACCAACTTCCTAGTTCAACTAAAAACTGGAGATTGGTGAGCTATTTGATTCTCATCTTAATCTTCTATATCTAAAACAAAACCAGTAAATTAAATAGACGAAAGATCCTCATATACTGTCTTGATGCCTGGCCTCACGGATACAGCACGTATACAACGTAAAGCTATTCCAAGAACCTCGTTCATTCCCTTCTCTACTGCTGGAACACTCATCTCTGATGTCAATGCGACATCAAAACAATCTGATCCTCGACCTTCTGCCATTCTCAACCTAATCCAATCTGTTAAATCAACTCCTCCATCTTCGCTTGAGACTACATCCCCGGCACACTTTCCTGTAAGAAGTTCCAATAAAATCACTCCAAAAGCATAAACATCTGATTTGAAGGAGGGCATAGGCTTCTTGGATGCAGCTAATTCTGGAGAGCGATAACCCAAAGCCCCAGCATCAAGAATCTGTTCAACAGTTCCTGATTGGGTCATGAGGCGGTGAAGACAGTAATCAGCCACGCGTGCATTCAGCTCAGATCCGTCTAGTAGTATGTTTGTTGCTTTAAGGTTCCCATGTGGGAGAGCACGGTCAAAATGGAGATAGTTCAGACCACGTGCAACATCAACTGCTATTTTAAGCCTTTGGACCCAGGTTAGGTGTGGACCCTTCCTTCCAGGTCGATCTGCAAAGAGTGAATTTATGAAGACATAAACAAGGCAACCACTATACAATTTCACTCCACTATAAGGAGTAAATAAGGTGCAAGTGCATAGATGAAAGCTAAGTTTCTATCTTTCCAACATGCATCAAAAACAACCATAAGAACCGAAAGCATCTATTTTTCTCGAAGGGAAATTCCTGCATTTAATGGAAAACTAGAGAATCAATATTACAAGAGTAAGCGGAATCAGCTCATTCTTATGATTAAGACATATCCTTCCTGATTTTAATTGTGCATTCTTAGAAAATCTAGTTAAATAAGAAAGGTAATTATCATTAGAGCAGATTCATGGAAATTAAAACAATTCCTGATGGAATTTAGTGTTTCAGAAAACCAACAGAAGCATCGATCAGAACTGGTAAAACTGAGTAGCGACCAAAACAATTAACAAAGAGAAGACGCCCAAAGAATTGAAGGAAAGTAAAACAAACATGCTAAGGTAAATCAAACTAATTCCTGTTATTTAAGTGAAGATGAAGAAGTGCAGCAACGTAATTACCATAGAGAAACCTTGCTAGACTTCCAGGAGATATGTAGTCTAAGAGAATGAGCTTCTCATGCTGTGTGGGTCCCCAATAGTACCCTCTCAATCCAACCACATTTGGATGTCTGATATTTGCAAACTTCTTAGCCTCTTTTGCAAATTCTTTTCTCTGTTTTGTTACTCCTTCCCTCAACCACTTCACTGTCAAAAACAATCCACTCTCTAAAGAAGCTCTGTAAGATGTCCCATGGCTGCTTCTTCCAAGGACTTCAGCTGGAGCCCTTGAGAGTTCATCAGCTGTAAATGAGATCGTATCATCAAGAAAGTACAGCTCACCAGCCAGTCGATCAGGAGAACCAACATCCAATCTTGAAAGCTGTTCTGCAGTAAATGACCCTCTGGACTCTGGTGACCATGAGAAATGGCTTGTCTTTGATGGTGAAAAACCAGTTACCGCAGCCATTTTCTCATCGGGACTAATTATGTCCAATGATGATCCTTTTCGTGCTGTCGTGAGTTCCTTTCCTGAAACACCCAAGCCACCAGCAAGGTCTTTTCTACCAGTGCCAGAAGGCGTAAGTGTTTGAAGGCACACATCTTTGTTGGTAACATGTGACAAAGGCCTTCTCGATTTGCGCTTGTAATAAATAAAAATGGCAATAAGGATCAAAATGACCATGGAAATCACGCAAAATACTATTATTACCATTTTGATAATAATTTTCATGTGTTTCTTACTGGGATTTCCAGTTGGAACCTGGTTTGATCCAGGAGGAGGATTCGGAAACTGCAGTGCAGAGTTGCCGGGATAGAAAGATGATAGGGGAAATTTTCTCAAATTTTCAGGGACAACCCCAGATAGATCATTATACGACGCATTAAAGCTTTGGAGACTATTAGACAAGTTATTTGGCAGTGGACCTGTGAAATGATTGTGGGAAATGTCCAGTGAAGTTAGGGTACTGATATTACAAATAGAAGTAGGCAGAGAACCGGAGAAATTATTCCCCCCAATATCGAGCACTTGAAGTCCAGCAAATGATCCAAACCCATCAGGGAAGTGACCACTAAGCTGATTGTGAGAAAAATCAACAACACGAACATTTGAATTTTGCGAGGGAGGTGAAAAATCCACACTTCCTGAGAGTATATTATTCCGTAGGTGAAGTTCCTGGAGAGTTGATGATGTTAAGAGAGTAGTTAAAAGAGGACCCCCCAGCTGGTTGAAGCTGAGATCAAGGATAGCGAGTTTTGGAAATAGCGAGATGACACTTGGAAGAGCACCGTTTAGCGAATTGCGAGAGAGGTTAAGATAGTTTAAGCGCAGAAATTGCGCAGTTGCTTCCGGAATGGACCCTGTCAATTGGTTTTGACTGAGATCAAGAATTTCTACATTTCCCCATTTCAGCAGTCTGGTTAAATTTCCTTCAAAATGGTTTTCTGAGAGATCAATAACTGCACAACTTCCTGTCAGAAGCGGAAGTTCACCAGAGAGCACATTTGAGGAGATATTAAGGGTGCGCAATGTTGTTGATGTTATCATACTTACTGGCCCTGCCAAGTATAAATAGATTGTATAGTGGAGGCAGTCATGGAGTGGTCAATTAGGCTATGAACAAAAATAATATTATCATTTAACAAAAGCTACCCTGAAAAAATTATAGATAATAGAATACTTTGATAACTACTAGAAGAAAAATGACATTCAATTGAATTGATGTTCAAACTAAGTATAGCAGCGTTTAATGATCAAGCTCGTAATAGTAGATGTACCTGAGAGGTTGTTGCAGCTCAAATCCAACTCAGTTAGAACCAAAGAATCTTCTCTCAAAAGGTTGGTTGGAATGAAGCCAGAAAATCTGTTGTTACTGAGTTTCAGGACCTCAAGATCATAAACAAAATTGAATCCAGGTAACTCCCCAGATAGCTGATTGTAGCTTAAATCCAAAACCTTCAAATTCCCAAAACCTTGTGCATCACCCCCACCAACTAGTAATCCTGTTAGTTGGTTGTGACTAAGATTTAAATGCTGTACAGTAGGAGAAATACCCTCTAAAACATTTTGCGGCCTACTGGATAAACTCGTAAGCAAATTCCTGCTAAGGTCGACATGAGTTGCAGCAGTTAGTACCAAGAACTCTGGATCTAAATCACCATCAAACATATTCCCATGCAAGTCGAGCACCTCAAGTTGTGTCATCAACTCAAACCCTTTTGATATTCCACCTGTAAGATTATTGTGGGATAGATTAAGAGACACCAAAACACCCAGCCGTGTCAAAGATGATGGCAGTGATCCTGTAATGAAATTGCGACTGATGTCCAAAGAGGATATAGAGGTAAGCCCCGAAATTGTGTCTGGGATCGAACCTGAGAAGTTATTCCCAGCCAATGACAGATTCTTTAACCTACCTAACTTACCAATCTCAGAAGGCAGTGACGAGAAGAACAGATTGTCAGAAATATCAAAATACTCGAGGCTATTGAATTCATCAAGGTTGTTAGGAAGCTTCCCAGAAATGGAGTTGTTCGAAATTGAGAGTTTTACTAGCATTGTCAGATTAGAGAATACACTCAAATCAACATATCCAGATAATCCTAAGTTGTCAAGAACAACTTCTGCAACATTATCTTCATTGCACATTATCCCATTCCAGGAGGAAGGGCATCCATTGAAATTAATGGACTCCTCATTCCATGAATCAAGCACGAAACCCGTGGGGTCGTGCTGGATTCCTTTTTTGAACTCAAGCAGTGCCAAAGTGTCATGGGAAGGGAGCTGCCCTAGTGCGGAACCAAAACAAAGGACAACTATGAAAAGCTCACATATCTTCATTCTAACCCCAAGTAATGGCTTCACCTAATCAAAATTTAATCTCAATGTCAAGAACAAAATAAATTCGATGTTGCAACATATAAGTTGGGATACAAAGAAACACTCAAATCTGAGCACCAAATATACCCAACCGAACTTAAAACTTGTTTAAGGCATGACTAATGATCCAAACAACACCCCCACCCCCATCACACCCCTCAACAGCAGAACGACAATGAAAAAGGGAAAAATTTCAACTGAAACTTCAACACAGTGTAGGACAGTGAGACAATGGAAATAACAATAAATGACTGAAACAAACCGCACAAAGCGAGTCATTTTCATGAGCTAACTGTAAGAAAGGTCAGAGTCCAGCTTACCAATTACAAAGATTCAATGCCCACACGGCCTCCAGAAAATACACTCTGAAACTACAAATGCACTAGCAGAGCCTCAGGCACATTGAGAATGAGACAAAAAGGAACTTCGGATGTGCATTAAAGAAAACGAAAATGGAATTCAACCGGGATGCTAATAGCAACAGAAATTAGCTTCCAAAAGACACAGAAACCGACTAATTACTATACATACGAGAGAGGTTAAAATCCCATAAAGGTTATGTCTTTATGTCTCTTCCTAAAGTAATCGGCATTCCTATTTACCCAGTAAAAAACCGTCAATTATTTCACTCTTTCGATTCTTTTACTGGCGGTAAATAAAGGGCCTTCCGTTAATTGTCAGAATTATTCTTGGTGTAAAAACCCTCCTAACACTCACAAAGGGTTCGACGCCTGTGCCCTTATGTGAAAGGCTGTACACATAGCATAATCCATTCTAATTTTAAAGAAAAAGGCAGAAGTAAATGGCAGGGCCGCAGGGGGTAAAGAATAGCGGGAAATGATGAATGTTTCGGGTAATCTGTAGGTAAATGGGTTTTACCCGCCAAAACAGGAGAATCTTGTCACTGTGGATGTCGAGGGATTCATCAAATCTAGTTTTAAGATTGTTTGGGTCCGTTCCTTTAATGAAGTTGGTGCATGTTTGGCTAAGCTTAAAAATTTAACTTATATATAATTTAGTAGTAAGCTAATTTAAAATAGATGATGTTAAAACCGTTGAAAGTTGAAAAATAATAAATTCCTAATCTTAAAATGTTTTTTTACTATAAAAAATTATCAAATAAAAGACATGAACTAATATCATGAGAAAATTTGAATGTGCAGAATTAGGGGTATAAAATTGTATCAGCCTCTTAGACTCGAAATGGCTTGACACACATCCAAAATCCTTCACGTGTCAATGAAGATTATAGATTACAAGTGCTCGAATAAAAACTCGTTCAACCTCTGAGCAAAAGTTTGGGTGTCTAAGGCCCCAAATTCTAAACGGTTTCGTTTCAAATAATTTTAGTGAATGAATCTTCAACGTTAGTATAGTTGATAAATCCTGATTGAATTTTTATCAATGATCATTTGCTCAATTTTATTTATTTTTTCTCTAAGAAATGGCTCATCAACCCTTTTACGTAAGATTTCAAAGTTATTTGAGTCACCTCCACTTAAATATACTACGTTTTACACCTCTTAGTTTCATAGACATGGAAGGGTCAAGATGAAACGTGAATGGTTAAATGATACGAAGTAGCAAAAAAATTAACCTATTTGTACAACTTCTTATACACCTTGAGACAGCTTAATGACATGGAAATGTTATAATAGTTGAATTAAATGTGAAAGATCACGTGAAATTGTGTCAAGTGTAAATTTGATACGTTAAAATATAAATTAGAATGTGGACATACCAAAATTGAATTATTGGGTGGGGGTGGTGTGGGGTGCACTAGGCCTTGAAAAGGTCCAATTAAGTTACTGCATGGACAAAAGTGGGCCACATTGTATAATTGGTAAGAGCTGGCATTTTCTTTTCTTCGTTGTTTAAAGTCACAAGTGACTAGAATCTCTTTGTTTTATTGTAAATTTGACTAATTTTATTTCATTTTTTGTTTTGGCGCATAATTCTTTTATATAGTAAAATACTTTCTCGTGACTAAATAATTCAAAAATATATTGTATTTTGTACAACTTGAACACGAGAGCATGTGACATCATCGAACAAAAAGTTATTTTGGACTTCTAATTAGGCTATACGACAGGGTTTGGACCAAACAATTTCAGCCTGCCAAATCAAATATTAGACTTTAGACACTTGTCCATCTCCATAAAAAATAAAAAATATATAGGTGTAGTTCTTGTTATGAGACGAGATTTTCAGGTACAAATTTTTTGTATACATGAAAGGATAATTGGTACAAAATGTCTTTATCGTTTATCCTCTTTGCAAAATTCGCTCATATTGTTTCAAAATTCGCATTTACATCCTCATTTCAATTTATTCCCGTGCAAAATGTCATTTATATCATGAATCGTTCATTTGTTCCATTAAACATGTGCATGCACTCCATCTAAAATATTTGACAAGAGAATTTTGGTCGAGTCACTTTGCCGATTATTTTCCACCCAAATAACAATTATACCCTAATTTTTAGATAAAATAGATGATAAAAATAAAAAATAAAAAGAAAGAAATTCATCACCCAGCCCCACCACACCCAACCCAACCCAACCCAACCCAACCCTTCCCTCTCCTTCGCCTCCACCACCTGACAAATCTATTGATTCGATGTACACATGACTGTTTAGGCTCTATTCGGAAGAGTCATGAACAAGAAGTTTTTACCTAGTACAATCAAGCTATCTCCATTAGCATCAAATTAGTGCAACTTTTACGCCATTTTGCAAAGTGATCTCCAATCATTATATCAAATATTTCAGTATCTCCTTTATTTTCTTATTTTTAAATTCTCAATGATTAATTTATTTCATAAATCATTTAGTTAAAACTATTTCGCTCCTAAAATTATTAAATTATAAACTATTATTAATTGACTAAAATATTTCATTTATTAATAAATTAAAAGAAGCATTACATTAGAGGTAAGAGTTATAGGCCTACTTAAAGAGAAATGTTGTCAATAACTAAGTATGAACAACATTTTTTACTTGGGATTGAGTATTGTGTACCGTTAATTTTAATATTTAAAGGGTGTTTGGTGAAAATTAAAATTAAATTTTTAGTAAATTGTAATATAAATTTTTGACATATGTGGTTGAAAAGTTATAGGACCCATAAAAAATGTAGTTAATTTTAATTATTTGACTTTAATTTTGATTTTAATCCAAGCCAAACAAGGGCTTAATAAATGCTCAGTATTTATGTCGAGATTGAATGTAGAGAAATGTTATATATAACTAAATATGAACAACTTTATTTATTTGGGATTGATTATGGTGTATTCCTATTAGTTTTAACATTTAATAAATACTAAATGTGAAAAAATAACACACAATAGACCAGCCAGGTTCAAGGAACAAGGGGGAAAATGTGTTAATCACAAGCTACAACACACTTGGCACAACACGCCCATTTAACGTTACTCCAGATGTAGGACTTGAATTTTGAAGAATAATTATATTTGTACATAAGTGTTATAGAAAGTTTTATAGATAGATGAGACGTCAAGAAGAGAGTCAAGAAATTCTTTAAAAAAAAAAAAAAAATCTGATACAATCATATATCACCATATAATGTGTATGTATTCCTATTAGTTTTAACATTTAATAAATACTAAATGTGAAAAAATAACACACAATAGACCAGTCAGGTTCAAGGAACAAGGGGGAAAATGTGTTAATCACAAGCTACAACACACTTGGCACAACACGCCCATTTAACGTTACTCCAGATGTAGGACTTGAATTTTGAAGAATAATTATATTTGTACATAAGTGTTATAGAAAGTTTTATAGATAGATGAGACGTCAAGAAGAGAGTCAAGAAATTCTTTAAAAAAAAAAAAAAAAATCTGATACAATCATATATCACCATATCATGTGTATGTAGACCAATTTATAAGCGATGATATACATGTGACACAATCGATTTTTAATATATATAAATAGCACTCAAATGACGTGACATGCTACAATAGATAATAGGAAATAATGGCTGGTTACAAAATTGACTACACCACATATTGTAGTGTGACATGTCACCTGATGCTTAAGAGATCAATTCCGTATATCAGGACTAATCTCCTAAACATTCAAGTGACATGATATACTACAATAGGTAGATAGTGAAAAATAATGATTTGTTACATCACCTATTATAGTGTGCTGCATCACCTAGTACTTAACATAAACTAAGCATCGGTACTCAAAAAATCAATTCCGTATAATATGTGTACGCACGCGCGCACGTGTTAAGCATCGTCAACAAGACAAATCAATTAATTGGAGAATAAGTTCTTGACAAGTCCGAAGAATTAAATGATCAACTGATTAATTAATGTATCGTGTCATTGTTTAATACTATAAGCAGTGTTCAGGCTCCATTATTTCTAAGTAACCTGCAACAATTAACTCTCATATCCCCGTCATCAGGGCGGGACAGAAGCTCAAAGTGATCCTCGAACTTCTTGAACCATTACAGATAGCATTGGAGAAAAGGTTATAAAACTGAACTAACAAATAGACCAGATTTAATATAATCCCGAGTAACTGAATGCTAATCGCAAACTCATCACATAAGTACCACCGAATCCAGACATCATACACATACAAGAATAAAAGAAATTGATCTGATAAATCAAATGGAAAGGCTCAAATAAGAAAAGACTCGAAAGACATGCAGATATTGTACGTGTATCCACTATGTTTATCGACACGTCCTAAACTCTAGCATCAGATATAGATACCGAACAGGGATACTGAAGCCTCGATAAAATGGTGTGGATGAAAAAAATGCAAAGAATTAATAGCAGAAAGCATAGATAAAATGCGACCTCCACTCTTTCCTGCTCACCTTCCTTGTTGGTTTACGAGTTGTGAAAAGTCATCAACTCCAACAGCCATTAGGTCGATAGGATCCAATCTGTCAGTTGTCACTGAGATAGATCCACTATGTTGTTCACATTAATTTGTAGCATCCTGGACCTCACATTCTCCCACATCATTAGGTCCCAGATTCCGGTTACTGGAAACCGAATTATCTCCAGCATCAGCATTGGTGTGCAACCAAGCCTCCTGAAGCTGTAAAACGTACTCCAAGTGCCACAAAACTTCTCCCAGTGTTGGCCTGCTCTTCCCCTCGTCAGCAAGACATTTCTCCGCAATCTCCCCAAATTTCATCAATGATTCTGGAGAATACTTTCCCCTTAGTCGTGGGTCGATAATGCTTTCGAGTGATCTCTGCCTCTGCCAATGCATTGCCCACTCTGCAAGATTGATTTGATCCTTTGGCAAGGTTGGATTTATAACAGCCCGAGCACAGACAACTTCGAAAAGGACCACACCAAATGAGTAAACATCGGATTTCTCAGTCAACTGCTGCCGCCTAAAGTATTCAGGATCAAGATAACCAAAGCTTCCTTTTACTGCTGTACTTACATGGGTGTGCTCCAGCGAAGGACCAGTTTTGGACAATCCAAAATCGGCCATTTTAGCTACAAAGTTCTCATCTAACAGAATGTTAGTTGTTTTAACATCTCTATGGATGATTCCCCTCTCGGATCCTGTATGAAGGTAATGCAGTCCTCGGGCTGCGCCAATGCATACTTCTAGTCGTTGCTTCCAACTTACTGGCGGTAGGTCACTCCCGAATAGATGACTCCTGAGGGTTCCATTTTCCATATACTCGTATACCAAGATCATTTCGTTCTGTTCATCGCAGAATCCAATCAGGGAGACAAGATGCCTATGCCTCAATTTTGAAAGCATCTCGATTTCTGTCTCAAATTCAGCCAGGCCTTGATGAGATTGTGGGTTGGCTCGCTTAATCGCAGCAAGGGTGCCGTCATCAATTTCTCCTTTGTACACCTTACCAAATCCTCCCACTCCAATCCCTAAGCTTTCATCAAAATTGTTTGTTGCCGCCCTCATCTCCGCTAATGTAAAACGCCTTCCAGATCGGATAGTTCCATTAGGATTCTGATACGCAGTCAATCCTGTCGCTTTGGCAGTGCGATTAGCAATTGATCCATGGAGGAACAGAGGCTGCCAACCAGGAGCGGTCTTCTTCGCATCATCATCATCATCTTTGTTCTTCCGCTTACAAAACCAGACAATTAGCATAACTAAAGCTGCAAGAATAGCAATAGAGGCAATACCTGCTCCAATTCCCACCCAAAGGAAACTTTTTGATGTTTTCTTGCCTTCTAGATTGATATACTTCTGTACGTACGCAAGATTACCATTCTGACTAAGCTTAAAAACCTCCAACCCATTCAAGAGAGCATCTGTTCCTGCAGAACCTGTTGTCGTGTCAGGACCTAGCTGTATCCACAGGGTGCTGCTTTTAGATGAAATCACGTCTAAGTAATCCTCGTGATTTGCCTTGTTCATTCCTCCAGCTCGAACAAAAATATCGAAGTTCTCTGCTGCAGTTCTATTATTTATGTAAATTCTGAAAATCCTTTGATTTGGCTTGTCGTAAAGAAGTTCACAGAAATGCAAGCGGACTAGATATTCAAAATCTGGATCAACTTCCAATTTCCATGACATGTTGAATCTCTTCTCCAAGACTTCAGTATTTGACAAAGTCCTCGCTGTTTCGTATACGGGAAGAGGAGCCACGAATGTGCCGTTAGGAGAAGAATAGGTGATGTTAGTTCTGTTTCTGATTTCCGAACCGGCATCTGGATTGACCATGTAACTTGAATCTACTTCCCACGTTCTCCAGAAATCCGAATCTTGTGAGGGTTTAATTGCTAAACCCCCAACATTCAATCGATACATGGTTTCAACCCCTCGTTTGTCTAAGTTGAAAGAACTACTGCCACCATTTCCACTCACTCTTCTCACCGAGTCATTGAACAGCTTATCATCAACAGGTATAATTTCTATGGCGTTCACAAAACCAAAAGACCCTTTGGAAGGAATAAAGTCAACAACAATGACATTGGCATCAATGGTAAAGAAATACTCCTTCACCAACGAAGTAAAGCTAGAATTGCCTCCTGACCGTAGCAAGTTCGAATTCTTATTCAAAATCTCACCAGGAACATTGAACTCAGAAACCAACCTTAAACCATTCGACTCAACAGCAAAGACAGAGTCATTGGCATTGTAATTCATGTACGCCAATGGATAGAAATGGAGCCTAAGAAAATAATATCCCGGTGTCCCTTGAACAGTATAATTCAAACTATCGGTAAAAATCCTGGCAGTTTTATAAAGTGGCTCGTAGACTGGATCGCCACTGAACGTCTCAGTCGAGGCCTCGATACCAGAAGCACTGAAGGTGACATTGTTCCCAGGATCTTTGTCACCAATCCATCTCCTCCCATCCACAGTTACACTGGAATTTGTCCCACAATTTATCAGAAAAGACTTCCTCTGAGCTATCCCAATCTCCATAAATCCAAAAATAATCACCAGCCACAATATGCCCAACAATCCCATGGCTAGGACCTTCGTTAATCAGCACTCAAAAAACAACCCAAGATTCCTTTTTTTCTCTCCTTTTTACCCTTTCTTTTTTTCTTTTCAAGAATTTCAGCATCCAATGCAAATACCAAAAAACTCAAAAATAGCAGGAATACAAATCAAAAGATGAAAAACCCTAATCTTCTTGAATCACACTGACTTCCCTTTAATCCCAATATCAAATGAATCAATCTTGTACATATATTTCAGCTAAAGCAAAACTATTCAATACACATCAAATTCAAACATTAAGTTACCTGCATCAATCTGTGCTATTTGCAAGCAGTTGAACGGCTGAATCAAACACTAATTTCTTGACTAAAAAAGTCCCAATCAGCAAGCAGATCTGAAACAAGAAAAGGCCCAAGAAATGAAAATTTTCCTTAGTTCAAGACAGAAAATCTTGTAAAGAAAATTGGGTTCAAAGCATCTTTTGAAAACTCGGGGAACAACAAAAATTTGGTTGGCTAAAGTATTGAAACAGCCTGGAGACATTCATGTCATATTGCAGTGTTTTTGTTTTGTTTTGTTTTGTGAAAGGTCAAGATTCTCCCTTTATATGTTTGTTGTAACTGATGCAGTGGCAATTTCTTGTAATTTTAAAAATTTATTCCAAATTGAGATGGGTGGCAGGTATGGGTGCCAGAGCATGGATCTCCATTATTTGAGGTAAGCCAAACTCACATGGATTGTCAACAGGGTTATCAACAGTCTCAATTTATTGTACAGAAATTTTGGGTAACCTATACTCTGCTGTTACAAAAATTAAATAAAAATATTGTCTTTTTGCTTCTTCCGTACCTAGAGTACACCCTCAACAAGTCTCGTACTCTAGATAATTTTTGGAAAATTGTAAGTTGATTCTCATTTTATTTTCTGTTAGTATCCTCATCTTTAGATTTGTAACAAGTTAGTCAACCCATCCCGACAAGTTACTTTCCACTGTAATTTAAAATTTTCACTCTCTTAAGTTGTCATCCTCGTCTAATCCAACCACGATTTTGCTTAGTGTACATCAAATTTATACATGAATGATATTGTGTGAATTGACAGTTTTTTGTACATTAATTTTAACAATATTATTTTCAATCAATGGTCAAATTTTCTCCACATAAAAAGATTGACATCCAAGACATCAAACATGAATATACAAATAGCTTAATTGATTCCAACCCTCACCTATCTCTTCCCTCCACATTTGATAATTCTTACTTGTAGCCCCTCAACCCACCTCTCCTACAAACCCCTATCCCACATAGCTTCTCGACTCATTCCTTCTACCAGTCGCTATGCTTTTTTTCATTTTTATTCTTCTATTACTTTTTCGATATTAATCTAGACATGTAAAGAGTTTTTTTTAACGAATGTGTGAATTTTTTAATATGAAACTAGATGGAAAGACATTTGTTCGGAATTAATTTGCTACAAATTTGAAAGAATAGAAATTCAGCATGTCGAGATTTTACTTACTTTATTAAATAGTTTATATATTAAATTAAATAATTTTCCAAAATTACTAAAGACAATCCTAGTAAAATCTAATTAAAATAGTGCGTCATCATAATGTCTTTTTTGTCGTATAACACTCGAACTCTACTTAATTAATTTCCCTTGCACATGAAACTTATATGTCTACTACTGTTTATTGTAATAGCATCTCCAATGGTGACGTGAAATTGAGTGTAAATTAGTATCTCTGAAATCACTTTTACATCTTCAATTGTATCTTGGTGAATCTAAATCCAAATTATGCTCCAATGGAAAGATCTAAATTCACTTTTGCTTCTTGTGATTTTTTATTTTTATTTTTTTTTACATTTTCCGCCAAAAAAATAATTTGCACTTTTCATTGAAGAGATTTTTGACCACCTTGGAGATCTAAATAATAATTTAAGGTTATTTTAAACCATAGTTGAAAATGCTCTAAGTGAGCATGTATACTCACCCATAAGTGAGAATGACCTTTCTCCATACCAAGCATTTTTATTTCGAGTATGTTGACAACAAAAATAGAAAATTTGATTGACAACGACGTTTGAAATTAATTTCAGCCGATCAATAATTTTGGTGGGATTGGCATCAATTGAATTGTGCCAGCATACGTGTGTAATAGTAGTTATAACTAAACTTAAGTGTCCCTATCTGACTCATTGAGTAAATGTCAAGCTTGTTCTAAATTATTAGTACCAAACAAACACAACATTTGATAAAAATCATTTTTTTAATTATGAATGCATGTATCATAAATCCAGCTGTCCTCTCTAGTAGTCTTAATTTTTATTCATAAACGAAAAAAATAATGTAGTCGAATCAAAATAATCGATTGGGATTACACAGATCTATCAATATTTTGATTTTGAACTAAACTGAACGCAAAAAAATAATTTACTTCTGTTTGATTTGAATTGTTTTCCAAATAGGTTTAATTCGAAAATATGATTAAATATCGCATTCAACCTGATTTCTTTATACACTTCAACATTCTATCCGTATATAATATTTTTATCCGTAAAGTTCAATGCTAATTTATATTTTGATTTCTTACGTTTCAATCCATAAGGTCAAGTCAAGTTCTCCAATTATATTTTGCGATTGTCCAATGCTTGGCTTCCATCTAACTTTCTTTTAGACGGCTCATCAATCGCGATATGAAATGCATGTTTGGAAAATTATTTAAATTATAAAATGACTTGATTATTTATAAACAATTTATAAATAGTTTATAATTTTTTTTATTTTTATGTCACCTTGTCTTGTTGTAGCAGAAGACGATTTCGACTTCTGGTCAAAAGGCCTCTGAAAAGGATAGGGATGGATGATGACTGGAACTTCAAGGTAGCAACCCAGATTAGAGGCAATGTGAGTTACTGTTTTTTTGCACAAATTTCTTTTTCTATTTTGCTTTATCAAATTATAGATGATAACTAGAAAATTTTTAATTAATAATAATTATTATATTTTTATCATCTTATAAATGGTTGCCTGATCTACTGCGTTGAATTGTAAAATGAAAATTGGAGCTGTTCTCCACTTTCAATCTAGCATAAGCCAAAACAGTAGGTGCAATTTGAGTTGACTGCAGGGGCAGAGATACAAAATGACAGCCAATTTGAATGCTACATTTTAGGCTTTTAGCCGATGATTGCGATTATTATCAGTCAAAGTCAAATATTAATTTCAATAATATATTTAAATAATAACTATAAATTTATTATGCACACATTTTTTTGAGACTTGAGACATTTTTTACTTATAAGTTACTTATAATTTTAATCAAACACTCGCGTAGACAAGTGTATACACGATCTACATCAAATTATTGCACTAATGGCTGATATGAAGCATATAAATTCACGAACACAATGTAACTAAATATTTGAATTAAGTATCGAAGATCAAATTTGATAAAACTCTCTATTAACTTAAGGTGTCTTAAAAAGGTTTAAAAAATAAATGCAATGAAAGAAAACTCTACAAATAAAAGAGAATAATGTTATATGATATCACTATTATTGAACATTAGTCGATATGATAACATATTGTAGGTTCCATTAAATATACCATAAATCTTTTATTTTATTTTATTGAACTTATAATATAATGTCATGAGCCTAAGGTGAGCTGTCTTGCATGCTAACCGCTCAGTGATTCATTAACTCATTTAATCTACGAGTCAAGTTAGCTCAACTAACTAGTCAGGTGAGCCGATGACTTAGCCTATATTTGGCCCCTATTTTTAAAAAAATCATTTTTTAAAAACTTATTTTCAACTACATATTCTCCCATGAAATGATTTTACAAGTAAATCGAATTTTTTTAATTATTTTTTAACCACACAATTTTTTTTTTAAATCACTATTTCAAAATATATTTTCTTACCAAAATAGGGGCTCAAACAGAAGGCTTAACATCCCTATGTATAGTACTTATACTCCGTCATGTTGTGTCTTATAATCGATATTGCTTGTATCATGTCATCAAGAAATAAATGAGGGCGATTATCTTCAATTTTACGCTAATTTTTTCAGTACGCGTCATTGAATTCGATAATACGGACTTTTAAGACTTGAGGGAATTTGACAATATTAAAAATTTAAATTTTAGTCATTATGATATTCAATTTAATATGTTAAATAATGATGTGCATAACTAAGATTCACGGGGTGCCTTTTTTCTTAACACAGAAAGGGACATCGTGCGCCAGTAGTCTGCTCCGCTAGACTACCTTCCGCATTTTCTCGATCTTTTCGAGATGAAAGAAATTTTGATTACAAATAATAGAAAACTTAAAACACAATTGAAAAAAATTATTTCATTGATTACTGAAAGCAAGAAATTACAATCAACGAAAGCAGGAAATTACAATTGATTAGTGCAAGGGGCGAACACTAGAAAACTTGAAAGATTGTTTGAAAGACTAATACCCCCTATAATAGACTTAGCAACAAAAATCTAACTGCTGGGAGTAGACGTTTTTATGCCGAAAAATCAGACTAAAATTTTCGTATTTTCTAGCTATTTTATAATTGAAATAAACTATTACATGGAATGGAAATTACAACTCAAAACAGACTAATATTCACAATGTGCGGTCGAAGTTGGGCAAGTTGCCGCTGTAATAGGGTCACGGGGCTTAAGTGAAGCTGTGGTCCATGACATTCTCCCCCATTTGTTTTGGCGACATTCTCGGAGCCATCAATGAATGATATACTTCAATAAACAGTTTGAAGGCTT
>CAIGRB010044554.1:90087-107568 GCA_903798255.1 Fraxinus quadrangulata
TTTATTTTTTTGATAAGTAATCAGAATTTTATTAATCAAAGGATAATATACGAGGAATGTACTATTAATTTAGATAAGACAGAAACGATATGAAATTAGACAGCCCTTCTATATGATTAGAAGCCGCAGTATATATTTTCACACGCATATGGTAGTTTACTTATTTAGGAATGAATCTTCTTATTTTTCACATATAAGAAGGACGTTTACTTAATTCCATCCAATTTTTCCATACATATGTGAAAAATAAGTTAAGAAGATTTATATATAGTTCAGAAAATTGTACTTGTAGTCTCTCAACTATTGGCCTATATGAAATTTTATTCCCTAACTTTCATCATCTTTTACCAAGGTCCTAATTTTCATAATTAACGACTTTAAAATATTTTGGGGGTATTCTACTGAGTACCGTTGAAAATTCACAATTTCAATTGTTGGAGGTGGAGGTTATAGTTTTGAAGTGCAAGTAGTATGAATTAAATGTTCAAACTGAGTACTACTGTTTATCCATATTTATCATTTCATGTTCAGAGTAGCAGCATTTGAAAATTAGTCCTTTTGTTCTCTGTTTAAAAGCTAAAGTTTAAGCATTATTTTTTTATTTTTACATGGGCCGTGCTTGAGCCCCATTTTTAAGAGGATGGATTTTGTAATAGTGATTATTTTGGAGAATTTGTGATTAAAAAGTACGGAAAAATTTAGATTTACATGCAAAATTATTTTATTGTGACCATTTGTGATTGAAAATGAGTTAGGGGAAAAATAAATTTTTAGAGAATGGGGCTCAAACGGGGGCATAGATTTTTGAAAATTTAATTTATCGTTGTTCCATACCAGAAGAAATTACGGTTCCAAATCTTGCCGGCGGAATACTAACATGCAGTGATTAAGTGTTAGTAGCAATCAGCATGAATTATAGCTGGCTTTCACCACTGGAGGCTGGATGCCTAAAACTTATCATTCTTGCATTTACAACAGAAGCATGTGGTTTTCTCTTTTCAACCTTTGATTATTTACGTATTTCCTGACTTAGTCTCCCCTTATGACGCAGCCTTCCAAATCCTAGATGCACCTCTGGTCCTATCCTCTCCATGTGATCAACATATTTGCTCTTTCCAACTTTCTTCATTCTTAGTTTAGGGAAACATTGCATTGTAAAAGGGAAAGCAAAGGAAAGAAAATATAAATCTTAATGGTATTGTGCTATCTTGTACAAGTTGATTCTTGAAGTGTTATTATATTGATTATATTTTGCTGCTTGCAGCGGTTATGGAATTGCTGCTCAGGGATTGACAGCCGTTGTTAGGGCTCATGATGGCCGTGGTACAAAGACAATGCTTACAAATTGTGTTCTCAAGTCACTCAATCTCTCTTCTCCAGATGAAATAATAGGGTATCTCCCTGTACAAATTTGTGATGTTATCCTTATTTCCATGTGAGTGTTGATAAAGTACTAGTTCACAAAAAAGTAAGCGGTCAGGGTGGTTACTTAGTGTAAGACTGTCAGTAATTGAGATTGCTCGAGTTTTCTCTCCATCGTTTCTGTACGTGAGTGATCTTATATTTAGCATCTTTTGATGGATATAGCATGCTACTTTATGGCAAAATGAAGATATTAGACCTCTCATCTGGGATTGGGAACTTTGTACATTTATAACTTTACTAGTCAAAACAGCAATAGAAGATTTTTTGGCAATGTAGCAGGCTATATGTGGTTTTCTTCTGCATTCCTTTCATATGGCTAGTTGAGTGCATTTATGTGAAACCCAAGTTTCTCCTACTTCAGTTCTGTTAATCAATTTGAAATCCAAGTAATGATAGAATTTGCATCCTGGAAGGCGCAACCTATTGTTTTGTTTAATTGCTGAAAATAGTAGTGTGGATCTGTAGAAAATGGGTACACGGCAAATTCTTGTACTTCCACTAAGAAACTTCCATGCACAGTTATTTAACTCCAATAGCGACAATGCTTATCTTTAATTCTATTCTTTTTGTAGTTTGACACCATGATGAGGACAGTTATAAGCTGTGATGATAAGGACACTCATCTTATTGTAACATTATTGGATAAAACATGGCTCTGAAAATGCAGTAAAGTTAAACGCAAATATCTTAGTAACTAATTATTGAAAATTGAAATGATGAGGAACTGAAATACTTTCTGCACTAATATAAAAGAAGCATGTAGTATTTCTGATTTTATAATCAGTTTTATTTTACTTATTGCAATTTAGGTGGACCTATGCAGATTCATCTTGGGCCAGGATTGCTGCACTGGTTCCTGTGGTGGTATCCTGTGCAGAAGCTGGTGATCAAATTGCCAATGATATCTTGAATAACGCTGTTCAAGAATTGGCTATGAGTGTGAAAGCTGTAGTTCATCGACTACAGTTGGCCGGAGAAGGTTGGAAGTTGTTTAACTATTCAATATTTATGAATTGAAAAGTGAAAATAAATGGGGGTGGCATTGGGGGATCTTGTTTAACTGTTCGCCTAAATTTCAAATGCAGAAATCTTAAATGTCAGGCAGTTATTCTGTCTTTGTATGCCTTCTACATCATTCACATAAAATATAGTTGACTTGATCAAAAAGCGTGAAACGTTTATGATTTGTTTTTAAATTGAAATCAAAAAGCGTGAAACGTTTATGATTTGTTTTTAAATTGAAAATGCGGGCTTACTCATTATCTGTCGGAATATAGGACTCCTATCCGACAACTTTTTTCCATCAACCCCACTGCTGGAGCTTCTTGACAGGGCCACCTACTTAAATTTTGGGTTGAAACAACTAAAAATGCTTTATCTTATTGCAGATAGAAATGGTTCTTTCCCTGTTGTGGTGGTTGGTGGTGTCCTTGAAGCTAACAAGTGTTGGGATATTGGGAAAGAAGTTATTAACTCTATTTTGAAGACCTACCCAGGGGCTTCTCCCATAAGACCCAAGGTCAGCTTTCTTGATATATTTGACAAAGGGATATAATTATACTTGTAGTTACGAAACTACAGTGGCTGAAATTTCGTTGACTTTGAAAACAACTATAAGTTCAAATGATTTCACAGGTGGAGCCTGCCATTGGAGCTGCTTTGTTTGCCTGGAATTCCCTGGTGAAAGAAGCAAAAGAAAATGGCCACTGATAACCTGAAATGTAAAGATGTCTACTGTATAGCTAAAGGAGATCACTCGGTTATAATGATTTGTCATCAGTTAAGTGGATAGTCTTTAGCAATTGTAAATATGCAATCTTTAACATCATCAATATGTCTCTACTAGCTGCTATAGCCAGACTAGTTATTATTCATTTATGACGTGTTGATTAGGGGAAGAAGGGTCTAAGCTATCATAGCTGATATTATTGATTATTGATGAGAACATACATTTCAAATGTGGTGAATGCTCCATGTGTTTTAGCTAATCTTCTTGTAATTAACTTGGCTTTGATGTTCATACTAAACAGCATGAGAAAAGAGAGAAGGATAGCATTATGAACTGTTAGCGTTTACTTAGGAGTAAATTTGATGTATATGGTAGGTGTACAAGTCTAGATTTTTTTTTTTTTTTTTTGTCAGATAGGATTTTTTGGATTATATATATATACATGTGTGTGTGTGTGTAACCCGTTGATGAAGATATATGGAATTGAGATTTTCCCAAATCAATCTACATGATGCCTAATTCTCTAAATTAGGGTTTTGAGAGAGTCTGAAAATTTGTGGATTGTTCTTGGTAGTAGCAAATGTTTAGGTCGGTACTCTTGGTGATAAACCGCATTCTGGGTCACTTATTGGCGGTTGAAGATCAGAAGAGGCTTCGGCGGTGGTGGAAATTACTATGCAGTGAGCGTCTAGTGTCGTTATGTGATTCTAACTTGGATTCTTTCTGGTTCGAGCAGTTGTCTGCTACGATGTGACTGTTGGTACCTCTCACTGTCAATGTGTGTGGTGGTCAATGAAGGGAGTTTGTGTGAGAGGTTCTTTGGCTTCATTGTCGATTTTCTCATTCAGTTGGAGCAACCGATTGATTTTTGTTGTCGAGGAAGTCTACCGGTTTGGTCGGTTTGGGATTTCATTAGTTTGGGCCTTATTCCAGTTGGTCAATTTGTTTGACTGTTTGAGCCTTAATTTCAGTGGGTTGGTTTGTTTGTTTTTATTTTATTTTATTTTATATGGATTGGCTTATTTTGTTTGGGCGGCTTTTTTATTGGACTTACATTATTATTGGGTTGCTTTGATGTTTATTTGAGCTACTTTTTTTTTTTTTTTTTGGTGTCTTTACTGGTTATGTGTTAATTATGGACGAAAGTGATAAGAAAATGGTGAATAAAGTCACAGTAATCCTATCTTCAAAAATCACAGATAGAAAGTTAACGGGTAGTAGAAATTATGTTCAATGTAAGAGAATTGTCCGCAAATATGTGTCGTGTGGATGGCAATCACTTGATTGATGATCCACATTCATAATTTGATACTAATCCTAAGATTCGAAAGAAATGGCTGATGGAGGATGATAAACTCTTTAATCACATTCAAGATACCCTTGACTCGACAGTTGATGATGTCATTAATCATTGTGATACTGTGTGAGATTATCTAGAATTTTTATATGCGAGTAAGCATGATGTATTACATGTTCATGAATAAAAGGGTTTCGTCATCTTTTGATTTAATACATTCTGATGTTTGGGGTTCTTGTCTTATTTTTTTAAGACTGATTTTCGCTATTTTGTTATTTTCGTGGATGATTATTCTCGAGTTACTTGGTTATATCTTATGAAAAATCGCTTAGAATTATTTTCAGTTTTTTTTCACTTTTTATCCTGAGATTAAAACTTATTTTGATAAATTTGTATGTATCTTAGAGAGTGATAATGCCAAGGAATATTTTTCCTCTACATTTACTTCATTTCTTTATCAAAATGGCGTTCTTCATCAATCTTCATGTATCCTTACTCCACAACAAAATGAAATGGCAAAAAGAAAGAATCGTCATTTATTGGAAATTGGAAGTTGCACGATCTCTTCTTCATATGAAAGTTTTCAAAGAATTTTGGGTAGATGCAGTCTCTACTGCATGTTACTTTATCAATCTTCTGCCTTAGATGGTAAAATCCCTTAGTACATTCTATTTCCCTCTTAGATTTTATACTCTCTTGCTCTTAGAGTATTTGAGTGTATTTGCTTTGTTCAAGATATGAGATCTGAAATTTCCAAGCTTGATCCTGGATGCTTTAAATGTATATTTTTGGGTTATTTCCGACTTCAAAAATGTTATGGATGTTTCTTTTCTTTCTTAGGACGATACATAGTGTATGCTGATGTCACCTTCTTCGACTTCACATCCTTTTCCAGCACTTCTGTGCCTTCTAATCCTTTTTTTTTAAAGTCTGATGATGATTTTCTCGTTTACATTGTGACTACACGTGTTACCAATATCTTCTTGTCCTTCTATTTGAAATGTGTACACTCGTCGTGTGCAGCAATCTTTGATGGCACCCACTACAAACCATGACTTATCGCCTCTACCTACTGTTTCGCCTCATGATTTATCACCCCATCCTGATCTTAGTTTTAATCTTTCCATTGCCCTTCGAAAAGGTAAACGATCTTGTACTTATCCAATCTCTTCTTTTGTTTCTTACCATGCATTGTCACAGTTTTCCAAGTCCTTCATTGCTTCCTTAGAGTGTGCGTCAGTACCAAAATCTTTTACTGAGGCTTTGTCCCATAGTGACTAGTGAGCGCCCATGCAGGAAGAAATGATGGCTCTGGAGTATAATCATACTTGGGATTTGGTTTATTTACACCTCAATAAAAAGGCAATCGGATGTAAATGGGTGTTTACTGTCAAGATGAACCCTGATGGATTTGTTGCTCGATTGAAGGCTCATTTGGTTGCTAAGGGATATGCTCAAACTTATGGTGTGGATTACTTTGAGACTTTCTTTCCAGTTACTAAACTGGCTTCTATTCGATTATTCATCTCTCACGTTACTATCTATCATTTTTCGCTTTACCAACTGGATGTTAAAAATGCATTCCTCCATGGTGATTTGCAAGAAGAAGTTTACATAAAGCAACCACCAAGTGCTGCTCAGAGGGAGTCAAGAAAGGTATGCAAATTATAAAAGTTGTTGTATGGTCTGAAACAATCACCATGTACCTAGTTTGTGAGATTTAATGAGGATGTGATTGAATTTGGCTTGCAAAGAAGTGCATATGATCACTTAGTATTCCTTAAACAGTCTATAAGGTGTATTTATGTTAATGGTATATGTTGATGATATTGTTATTACTAGTAATCATAGCAGTGGCATAAGTATGCTAAAAGCTTTCCTAGGCACAAGGTTTCAAACAAAGGAGTTAGGTCATTTGAAAGTAAAGGAATTTTTCCGTCTCAAAGGAAATATGTTCTAGACCTACTAGATGAGACATATTTAGCTAGAGCAAAACCTGGTGGTGCCCCCATGATATCAAATGTGAAACTCGAGGTTGAATATGTAGATGTGTTTGTTGATGCAGGCAAATACATGAAGGTGGTGGGAAAATCAAACTATCTCACATTACTCGTCCAAATATTGCCTTTCTCGTAAATGTTGTTAGTCAATTTGTGTTCAACCCTAGAACTTCACATTGGGATGTTGTAGCTCATATATTAAAATATCTCAAAGGAGCTCCGGGCGTGGGATTTTTTATAGAGACCGTGGTCATTGCAGAGTTGAGGGTTTTTCAGAGGTTTTCCTGTAGATAGGCGCTCTGCTACATGGTATTAGATTTTTGTTGGAGGTAATCTAGTCTCTTGAAAGAGTAAGAAACAAAGTGTTGTAGATCGATCAAGTACAAAACCTGAATATTGAGCTATGACACAGGTAACTTGTGAACTTATGAGGCTAAATCACTTACTTGGGGAGATTGGCATCGATAAGTCCCACTCCATGAACTTGTGGTATGATAATCAAGCAGTTATTCACATTGTCACTAATCCAGTATTTCACGAGAGAGAAAAAAAAATGCATAGAGACATACCGTTATTTTGTTCGTGAAAAGTTACAGCAAGGATTGATTTCGACTAAGCATGTCAGGACAGGGGATCAATTAGTTGATTTTTTTCACTAAAACCTTAGTTGAGAATCGAGTAAACTTTATTTGTAACAAGTTGGACATGATTGATATTTATTCTCCAGTTTGAGGGGAGTGTTATGAACTGTGTGCGTTAATTTATGAGTAAATTTGATATATATGGTAGGTGTATAAGTCTAGAATTATTTCCTTATTAGATAGAATTTTTTTTCCTTCTGAGAAATATCCTCTACATGTATGTGTGTGTGTGTGTATGCAACCTGTTGAATCGTTTCTTGTTTTCTTCTTCTTTCATATGTTTTGGTCGAGTCATGAAGAACAGTTAAAATTGAGTGATGTACATAATGAAACGTGCAAAGGCGAAGAACTAGAGGTATCATCTTCACTACTTTTATTTGCTTTAGTTAGTTTCAAAGAAAAATGGTGACTTTTGGTCATAGTTCGGATCGTTACGCTACTCTTTTTTAATGTGGAGCAGGTCTTAAATGTTCTTGGATTGGAGCCGAGATTGTAGGAGAAAAAGTGTTGGAATTTGTTAAGTATAAATATGGAAAAATGATTTTCGTGTCAACTTCGACCAAATTTCAGGTTTGATCCGATAGTCAAATTATGAAAATAAATAGACTTGTTCTACTAGTCGAGTAGATCGTCGTGATATATTTGGAATTTTCAAACCAATACCAGGTGAATGAGAAATTATGGTCTAAAGTTGGAAGGAAAATAGAGAGAAAACTGGCTAGTTATTTATCTAACTCCATCGCTTGTCTAGCGCTCGAGCGGAGAGGTTGTCGCTCGAGCAACAAGCGAGCAACAAAATCTCTGTTTCTGATGCTCGAGCGACATCAAAAGTTGTGACCCTTGACAAATGTTGTTGAGTTTTGGAACGTGACATTTCACTCACAACCTTTTATCCTTTATAAATAAGACCATTGAGATGTCCATTTAATAACTCCCAATAATATGCAATCATATCATAACATAAATTTTCATATTTTTTTATAGTCAAAACTTTGCGTAAAAGTTGTTTTCCATTTCATTCAAAAGGAGTACAATAACCTAATTTTGGTTCGTTGATTCTTGTATTTGAACTGCTACTAACATAAGAAGGTTGTCATTGTATTTTGAGAGTTGATTGTCATAATTCGTAAGCACTATTACGCGGCAAATTCAACTTAAAGATAAAGAGTTCAACTTTTGCCTCGACATTGCATCCATTTCTCGACATTAATTTGACATTCTATTTCTTAGGTGTTTATTACTCTTTTCATTGCCGTTATTTTATTCAATTTTTGGTAAGATTGGTAAGTTTGATTTTTGATTTAAAAGTCATCACTCAAATAATTTTTTATTCAACAAAGAGCTCTTGAATTGTACATTCATAACTGAGCATTAAATACACTTTTAATTTTTCCATAAGAAGTGTCCCATAATTTTGATTAAAGACAGATAACTAAAACTCGACTCTCTTAATTATATCCTTTTCAAAATTAATTAGCTTGAAATGCACGTTACTCCTATGCATAGAAATAGAGTGGTCCACTTTGTTGCTTCTTTGCCTATTTCTTCATCAAACAATGATGGCAATGGGTTGAATTGAGTAGGTCCAGTTCTTAAAAGGGAAAATTTGAAAATTAAGGGATTAACTATGCACAATTCAAAAATCAGGTTTTAAGTTTAATTAATGTAAAAATCAGGTATTAATTAATTAATTAATTAATAAATAAATTTATTAAATATTTCATTCTAATATAATATAATTAACTCACTCCACCTCCACTACCCCTACCATTCTGAGGACTATTTCGGTTACCGTTTCGACGAGTGCTACGATTTCAACCATTATATGTCACACAGTCACAAATTTTCAAATTAGTTGGTCACAGATTTTTTCACGGTCACAGATTATATAATTTTTAGGTCACAGATAACAAAATGGTTGGTCACATATCATATTTTTAATCACAAATTATAGAATTTTAAGGTCACTGATAACAAAATGGTTGGTCATATTTTGTCATAGATTATAGAATTTTAAGGTCACGGATTATATTTTTAGTCACAGAAAACCAAAATCACCATATCCTCTGCTTGCACCACCGTTGACTGCCACCACCATTGTCAACCCACCACATCAAGTAAATACCACCACACTGACAGTGCCACCATCGTACCCACAGCACGCACCATCAAATATTTGGTCACATACCATCAAATAGTAGGTCACATATTACCGTCACCAACATTACCACCACTGCCACTACAGCCACTTGCAACCACCCTAACCCTCCACCATCGCCACAGCATTACATCACCACAACGCAACAGCAACACCACCGCACACACTACAACACCACCCAAACCACCAACAAACTGCTTTGGCAAATTACATTCAAAGCACCAAATTCACCAACACAGCCGCCCCACACACCCCATTCACCAACACTGCTCTGCCAACATAGCCACACAGCAACGACAGATGCGCCCAACACCCACAGACCATCCACCAATACAGCCGACGCTACTAGGGAGAGGGAGGGGTGAGAGAAAGGAGGAGAAGCAGGTGGAGGCGACGGGCGGTGGAGGATCGGCGCTGTTGCCAGCGTCGGGACGCTGCTGTGAACGGCAGCAGCACTTCGACGCTGCTAGGGAGAGAGAGTGTGAGGCGGCGGGCGGTGAAGGCTTGACGCTGCTGCCAGCGTCGCGACGCTGCTGTCAATGACAGCAGCGCCTCGAAGCTGCTAGGGGGAGAGGAAGGGGAGGGGGAGGAGAAGCAGGTGGAGGAGACGGGCGACGGGCAGTGGAGAGAGTGGAGAGAAATGGTGAGAGAGTGAGAGAGTTAAGGGAAATGGATTATTTTAGGGTTTGGATAGATTTATGGTTTTATTTATAAAATAAAATACCTGATTTTTGAATAGATAAACCTTAAACCTGATTTTTAAAAATTCACAACTTTAACACTTGATTTTTTGTAATTTTCCCTTCTTAAAACCATGAGTTCAGCTCGTCCTTAGTCTCATTTCGAGCTTGGCTCGTGCCTAAAATATGGGCTCAGCTTGGCCCTGAGCTTGTAGGCCTCATGAGCCGAACTGTCACGAGCCCAATTTTAAAAATAAATTAACAAAATAAAGTTCAAAAATGAGTAACTTTTTAAAAAAATAATAAATTAAGTCTAAAAATTAGACCAAAAAAAAAAAAAAACATGAAAACCAATCTAAGCTCAACTTGGTCTATTGCTCGTCTCGAAATAAAGTCGAGCCGTCCATGGATCGAGTCGGGACTAGTCGAGCCTACAAGCGGTTCGATTTGTTTGTGACCCGTATCACCAGACGATGCACTCGGCTCGTGAAAGCTAATATAAGCTTGGCTTGAACAATGGCTTGTCTCAACACGAGCCCAACTCATCCATAAATAGAGTCGGGACTATTTGAGCCCGTGTCACCCATATCATCGGACGATGCACTGGATGGATTGTATTCCCATTTTCATTAGGCCGGATGTTGAGGTTGATTTGATTTAACCAAAGTTGCAGTTTTCGTTCACTCTAAAATAAGAAAAAAGAAAGAGAAAAAAATCTAGCCACAGATTTCTGTTGTGTTTAGGGTAGGTAAAGAAATTGGTGGCAAATAACTCTGAAATGTGCTCCCACCCCCACCCACCACTTTAAAAGGATGATAAAAAAGGGACCCAACTTCATTTTGAACGATACAGTAGCCATTGACCATTAGAGTACGTTTGACCTCATTTTTTCAAAACTTATTTTTAATTATACATTCTCCTATAAAATAATTTTATACGTAAATCAAAAATTATTTTTTTACTTTTTAATCACATTTTCTCCAACAAAACACTATTGTAAAATGCATTTTGACGAAAAGAAAAAAAAATGGAATTCAAACAAAAACTTAATAAAGGTTCCATAAAATTGTATCTTCAACACCGCTCAAATGTAAAAGCGTTCTCTTTCTAGTACATCAGCTGCTAAAGTAGTTGAATTAATTAATTACTTTAGCTCAAGCACTTAATTCATTGTGGTTGTCATCTATGGTTCTTTTGAAACTAGATGCTTCACGTTATTTGCCAAAAAGCAAATATATTGTTCATTTATCTCATTGATCACGGATTATTTTAGGTGTATTATTGAAGATTCTATATATGTTTTTGCGAATTCATATAAGAGGCTATTTTCTGGTGCTCTTCTTGGTTACATAACGTTAATTTCAATCAACAATCACTCTAGCCTGAAACTTGTCTCCAATAAGTTCTATCTACAATTAAATGAAAAATATAAATCTACATAAGAAATATAAATTTTACTGAGTTAGTATATCTAGCAGAGCTTCTGAATTTAGACAGAGCTTTAGATGATATTTGTTTTTTTCTTGTCACATTAGCTTGACAAACTTCCCAATTGCATTGGAGATGAATTTTCTTAAAACATTAATTATTGAATAATGCTATTCATGGGCACGATATACCATGGCAATAAACAACCTATAAATAGCATTACTCTTGATTATTTTGCAAATTTTTTTAGCAATCTAAGGAGGCATTGGTCCAATGGATATGCTTTTATTTTCCTTACCTCATTTGATAATTTCTATTTAATTATCAATAACGTAAGATTAGCTCCTGTTTGATCCACATTCTTGAAAAAATGCATTCTTCCTCTATTCATTTCAATTACACATTTATCAATAAAATAATATTACACGCAAATTCAAAACCTTTTCTCTTAGTTTTTAATCACATCACTTAAAAAAATGCATTCTTTTCCCCACAATGTGCATCAAACACACTTTTAATCTTTAATCCATAAGATAGAACTTTATGTGCATCTAGTAGTTACATTTATTATGCATACAAGAGGACAGTTGGGAAAACAAGCTGTTGAGTGATAAATATTCAAGGACAAAGCCCTAATACATCACCAAGAACACAGACCTCAGATGGGGTGGGGTGAGGTGATGCACTTTTATATAGATGCAAGTAAACCAATGTTCATAATAATTTCTGCTGTGTTCAAACCATAAAAAGAAAAAAAGAAATGGTTCATCCAATTTATGAAGCTAATGAGAATAATCCTTATGGAAATCTCACAAGGCAAGAATTCTTCAAGAAACACCAAATACTCCACCAAGAGAGCTTCATGTTGAACAAAAGCAACATGAAAATCTACAACCAGTCATGGCAACCTGCCGACTCAGCTCATCAGCTTAAAGGGCTCGTAGGGATGATCCATGGTTACACATCAGAGAGTAGCTGGCTCTTTGAACTCAATGCAGTAGCCATAGCCAAAGCTGGATTCTTGGTTTGTGCTCTTGACCTTCAAGGCCATGGCTTTTCAGAAGGTCCACCTGATCACATCCCTGATATTCACCCCTTAGTTTCTGATTGCATTCAGTACTTCGACTCGGCTCGAGCCACTCATCCAAAGCTTCCACCTTTCCTCTACGGTGAATCATTAGGCGGCGCACTTGCCATACTCGTATGCTTGAAGCAAAAAACTGCATGGAAAGGCTTGATATTGAGTGGAGCCATGTGCAAAATTTCAAAGAAATTCAAACCTGTATGGCCTATTGAGAAATTCCTCCCTGCAGCTGCTTTTGTTGCACCCTCTTGGAGGATTGTGATCACTAAACCTCCAGCTAGTAAATCATACAAGGAGAAATGGAAGAGAAAACTAGTCGACCGGAGCCCGAACCACCGGACTTCGGGGAAGCCGACCGCGGCATCTGCATTACAACTTCTGAAAGTTTGTGAATTTGTAAAGAGGAATTGCCATGAATTAGAAGTGGCTATGCTGGTTTTGCATGGGGGTGATGATAGAATATGTGACCCTAATGGTGCTAAATTCCTATATGAATCAGCAAACACTGAGGACAAGAGTCTGAAGATTTTCCAAGGCATGTGGCACCAGTTGATTGGTGAGCCAAATGACAGTGCAGTACAAGTGTTTAACACTATAATTTCGTGGATAGAAAAGAGAGCTGATCAATATTTACCCAAAAATATATGAGCAATTCGAAAAAATTGTAACACAATTTTCTTTTACGTATGTGCGACTTTCTTGTGTGCCACTTTTTTCCACCATGAAATCTCTCAATTTCTAGCAACTTAACGAAAGAATGAACATAGAAAAAGTTAAATTACAAAGGATTAACTGTGTCTGAATCCAATTTGAGATTCTCCATAGGCTTAACTTTGAGATTCAATTCCCATTGATATGGCGGAGTAGATTAAACTGAACAAATTTGACTCTTGAGAAAGACTTGAACTCGATCATGAATACAATTGTCAAATTTGGCTAATGAGTTCAAAGAGAAGCGTCCATTTGTGGATTAGAGTTATTTGGGCCCGTGGATTAACACCTTCTCAAGTTTGACTCTTGGAAAGGTTTTGAAAGCATAATTGATGAGCTCGAGTGATATAGTAATGCTATTTGAGCGAACTTCTACCAAATTCATTGTAATTTTGTTAATTGTAGGCACAATTAGAACATGGATGCAATTGATGAAAAAACGGTGTTTTGAGTTAATTTAGAGTCGTTTCGAATCAATTAAAGAATAATAGGAGGGCACAAAGAGTGATAACAAAGAAAACAAAGAGCTATTGAACGAAAATCGTAAGTTTGGGACTGAAATTCAACTTTTTAAAAGTTTAGGGGACTAAATTGTGCATTATTAGAACTTAAAATGGACCGATTTTGAAGGATTATGAATTTTGAAGACCAATCTGAAATATTTTCAAAGTTTTGGTATCAAAAATGAAGTTTAGGATACAAATGGACCAGAATAGGACAACAACTAGAGTTGGGGAGCAAAATACAACTTTTTGAAAAGTTCAATGTTGACTACGGTCAATCAGTGTTTGCCGTGATTAACCGCAATGTGCGAACCATGGTGGATCGCGATCTTGACTGTGGTCCAGCTCGGTTCGGCCCACCCGGCCCAATCTACTTTTTAAATGCCCTTTTATGTACGTCTTTAGTTTTCTTGATCCATTTAAACACTTATTGAAGTCATAAAAAGAGGGTTACATCATAAAAAAATAGAGAGAAAATTAGAGAGAGAAAAATCAAGGCAGAAATCAAGAACTAATGTTTTGAAGTTCTTGGCTAAGAGGAAGAAGATTTTTTGTGTAAGATTTTCATCTCTTTTTCCATTTTTTTAATTATAAAAATCGGTGATGTGATCCAAATATTTTTTTGTGTTATTCTTTTCCTATGACGTGCAACTAAACATTAGTTAGGACGAAATATTGTAACCTAATTTTTGAACTCTAATTTTAATTATAATGTTTTGATTTCCAATTGATGTTTATGAATTATTTTTACTTATTTTCTTAATATTTTGAATTACTTGATCACTAATTCATTGATTTGTGAAATTTTATTATGTCGAGAGAGGTGAGTTATTTGTTTAGACAACATAGTAAAAGATTGCAATTTGGATAAAAACGATGTCGCGACAATTACCTGAATTATTTGGTGATTGAATGCTCTTAAAGCTTATCTTGATTCACACAAAGATATAGTGAGTTGGATTAATTAAGTATGATTGATTTAAACTCGATAGATGTAAATAAATTGATTTAAAAGAACTCGACTCAATACATGATTGTGTGATTCCATTGTACGGATTGTAATAAGTAATTGACGATCATTAACCTTTAGTAATTCTTCATCATATTTTTATTTTTAATATTTTATTAATGAGAAAATAATCCTTAATTATGATTTATGACCAAAAATATTGCTAACATGCTTTAAAATGAAGACCAAATATTTAATCTCATTTTTGCATTATTATTAGCCCCCATTTGGCCCTCAATATTTTTCATTAAATTATAATTCATTTTTTTTCTTATCAACAACATATTCTCCAATAAAATAATATACCCAAAAACTTTTTTTTTTTTTTAAATCACATTCTCCAAAAAAAATTATTATTTATCTCATTATAATATGGAATAATTGGAGAGAAATCATAATCAAAAATAATTTATGTTAATTTGAGAGGAGGGTTTTCAATCCTTTACTCTGCCAGT
Source organism: Fraxinus quadrangulata (assembly GCA_903798255.1). NCBI lineage: Eukaryota > Viridiplantae > Streptophyta > Magnoliopsida > Lamiales > Oleaceae > Fraxinus > Fraxinus quadrangulata. Next base: position 105,208 of record CAIGRB010044554.1, read on the forward strand.
TGAACTATATGCAATGATTATGAACATTTCACGTAATTAAAATGTATTCTAGTTGTTAAAAATTATGGTGTTAATATATTAAATCTTAAAGTGAATTTTGAATCCAAGTATCGCACCCACAAGACATGGTATTTACTACTAATTTTATCATAACCTAGCTTCAACCTAAATTAATTCAGTAACTAATTATTAAAGTCAAGAATTTATGTTTATAACTAAATTAATCTAATTTATGAAAGTTTAACGAGTTTGTGAGGATTTTTTGGGATTAAGTAATTAGAAATTTTGATTTTACTTAGGTTATTTAATATTTATCTAATCCAAATTCATTCATCTCGTTTTTCATGTTATTAACAATCGAATTAATCAATTTTAGTTAGTAATCTCTCTCGAGCAAAATTAACCCTATTCACATGCAATGATTTACTGTATTTACATGTAAATTCATACACATCTAAAAACATTCAATTTTAATAATTCAATTATGATTACATAAGTTATAAAGTATCTCTTGATCTCTTATTAAAATTTGTATTATTTATTGCACGAACTAGACAAATATATTTCATCTTGATTTCAATAACATCCTTAAACGATGAAATTGGTAATCAAACAATTGAATGCCAATTAATTACACAATAAGCAATTAATACATAATCAAATTAACATGTATTGAATTAAATAAAACATAAGTTACGTCATTCATCTTAACAATAAGGAATTTAGCCAATCATATTATTGAAATTAAATAATAAACGATGAAAAATCAGTTTTTCAATACAATGAACAAAGAAAGTAACCGAAATAATTATTGTTCTTTGGCACCCAAATTCAACAAAGATTTTCAACTCTTCATTGATTGATTGTAGATCTTTCGACCAATTATGTTTTTCAATCTTCAACTCTCCATATTGAGGTACAATTCTTGAGAAGTTTACATATATGGATGTTTAACCCTTGTTTGGTGGTCATTATTTATCAAAATTAATATTTTGAATAGTGAATTTTTTAATAATGCGTAGCTAAAAAGTAGGAAAAAAATTTAAGTTTACGTACATAATATTTTAGTGATAATTGCGGCAATGATCTCAAACCTTTGGATTTTTCGTAAATTTTATCTTAACATTCACTTTGTGCCACTCACAATATTAAACCTTTCAAAAATTAGTACATGGGGTCCAAACGGATGATTCTATTAGTTTGAGTGTTAGATAACCCAATAAATTGACTTTGACCATTTTAAAAGGGGTAAAATAGTAATTTTGAATTTTAAAAAAACTAAAAACTAAAAATCAAAACACAATCACTATTCATCTTCTCCTTCCCACACCCACACCTCTTCCTAAACTCAAAAACCATCAAGCAACCACTACCATTCCCTTGGGGCTCTTTTAAAAACGGCTTGGTCAAAAGGCCAAAATTTACTTTGACTTTTCCACGAATACATATTTCCAAAGTGGTCTAATGGTGTTCAAAAAATAAAAATACCCTCAAGTGAATAAAACAATTACAAATTATGATTTTGTTAAAAAGACAATACTACATTTTTAGTTAACAAATAAAAATCAAACACTTTTTATATAAAATTACAAAATCTGCTCAAACACATAAAAGCTCTCTCATCTTCTTCATTCTGAAAATCTAAAAAATATCGATAGTTGAAGAAAAAAATTATTTTCTGTCAATTATTTCGAATCAGTAAATATATTTACGTATGTTTAATTTCGTTTTCCGAAAAAAATTCATCTGCATAACTTTTCGATTGGTTCGTCTTAACGGCTGTTACGAAAAAACAACCGAAGATTGCTAACAGTGACAAAAAAATTGACTAACAGCTGAATAATTCAACTGAAAATAGTCGAATTTTCGGATGTTAAAAGACGAAAAATCGGCTGTTAACAGCTTTAAAAATTTACTGTTAACAACCAACTTTTCGACTTTTCGACTGTTAAAAGTCGAAAAATTCGATTGTTTTCGGCTGTTAAAAGTCAAAAAGTCAGCTATTAACACCAACTGTTTTGTTTTTAATAAATTTACGTTCCCACTGTAAGCCGAATTTTTGAATGAATGTTTACAAATTCTGTTTTGCCATGCCTGACAGATATGAAGATTATACTTCTGATTTGTTATTTTATGATTTTGAATTGGATGAAATAAATGATGGGCATGAAAATGGACGAATAACATAAAAAGTAGTATGACAACACATATAACAGAGACTACATCGTACGAGAAATTGTACCATGATATACAGAACAAGCTGAACGTCGATTCATCTTGATACAATATGGTACTGAGATATCAATTCAGTGAGAATTTGCCATATTCAATTCCACATTTAAAGGTTACATCTGATATTGA